>VZTT01066904.1:17658-38837 GCA_013400855.1 Buphagus erythrorhynchus
AGTTCTCCTGATGTGGGTTGTTTTTGGCTTGGTTTTTTGTTTCCTGATAGTGGCATAGCTTTTAGAGAAAACTATACAGAAAATTAATCTTTTTGCCTCTCCCAACTCCATTTTACTGGGAAATTTCCCATTTGGCATCACCAAGTAAACTTGTATCCATTTCTTGATATATATATGTTAAGTCTGATAGTGAAATCACTGTGATGATGAGAGAGTTTCAGTGGGAATGTGCTTAAAAATACAGTTTCAGAGGCGAAGAGGAATTATCAAGTTGCCTTTCCAGGTGCAAACTGGTTGGGGACTTCTTCTATGCAGACAGTAAAGCACGAGTAATGGACCCCAGAGGCCAGAACAACGTTTCTTTTTCCAGTGTTCCAGCTTTTGGGAGGGAAGCAATCAAGAGGTGGTTTCCAGCCTAGGTGACCAGATTTAACACTGCAGCAAACAAGCTGAAGGCTCAAGATAAGGAATCCAAATACCCAGAATCCCAAGGAGTAAGGGCGAGAAATGTTTACTGTCACTAAGATTTTCTTTCCTTTGCAGAGGTGGGGAGTGGATGTATCTTGGGCTCAGGTAATTGCCTTGTCTCTGACTCTGTGAAATGCTGCCTTGGAATTGCTTCTTCAGTATGGGTGTACTACTGAACTTTTCCTTGTTGTCCCTGACTTGGAGAGGCAGCAGCCCTTCCAAGGGTCTTATATTTCAGAGATCTTTATGTTGTTGGGCAAGAGGACCATGAGAGCAAAAGACACCAGGAGGAAAGTAAAAGCATGTATCAAGGAGAAAAAGAGGAGATCATTGTGAGGAAGAGGTGCTGAGTAACAGAAGGGTTGGTGGGTGTTGTACTATCAGAAGTGCTTGTTGTATTTTCTAAATGGAGGCAGCAAGGAAAGACTCATTTTTCCCTACTGTAAGCAGAAACCAGTTTTTAAAAATCTGTGACCACAGCCTGGTCAGCACTGGTACAAGTTTCCTGGGCCCACAAATATGCTTTGTATGTCAGCTCTCTTGCTGTTTGCTTTATGCTTCTTTTTCTGTAATATTCTATAATTTTCATACTTTCTACACTCTAAAGTGCTACTGAGGGTACTTTGAATTGCAATAAGAGTACAAATATAAAATTACAAATAAGAATAATTAGACTGTAGGCTTTGCTACAATGGAAAGAAAAACAGGTAGTGAGCCGTGACGTCCTGAAATGTTTCATCACATCCCGAAAAGTTTCTACTCTTTTATGTGCATTTTTTTATGGAGTCTGTTCTCCTTTTGTCTACAAGAGTGTACTGGTGTTTGAAGATCTTTGAAAAGACTGGGCCTTAAGGTAACCACCAGTTTTTATGCACAGTGGAGCATATGCAGTGTCCT
This sequence comes from Buphagus erythrorhynchus, assembly GCA_013400855.1. Taxonomy (NCBI): domain Eukaryota; kingdom Metazoa; phylum Chordata; class Aves; order Passeriformes; family Sturnidae; genus Buphagus; species Buphagus erythrorhynchus. Next base: position 19,024 of record VZTT01066904.1, read on the forward strand.
GATGCTGTGCTTAAATCCTTGCCAGTAACCTTTGAGAACCTGCACCTCAGAAATGAGGAGACTGCTGGGTGATGAAGTGTTGAATTCTGTATCTTGGGAAAACACAAGCAAAGGGAGATACACTTGCTCTCTGTTTTAATGCCTTTGTGTTAAAACAATTTGAAGCACGATTAAGGGTATCCTTTTAAATCAGAGGTATCCTTATTGCATAAGGACTCTCTGGATGGCACTGTAGTGAGAAGTCAGCACTGCTTTTAGGAGAGCTGTTAAAGCTGTTAAGTTGTTATTAATCCTCTCCACTGTTCCTCTATGGAAGCAAGTAACCAACTTAACATAGAGACACACTGGTGAAGAGATGAAGAGGTCCCATTTTTGCTGGGACTCTGGGAACCAGTTCACTGTCCACTTAATAGCTTGGCTAGAGCTTCGTGTTTGAGGGCTGAGAAGAAAGCTTCTCCTAGCAGAGCTCATGCTTACCTGATGTGAAAGAAGGGACATGTGGGATGTCTAAGTTCCAGCACAAAAAACAGCTGCTCTACCTTTTCAGCAAGAGAGGCTTGGAGACAGGGCAGCAGAAGGGTGGTAGAGGTTGAAAGGCAGATTATTTTTGGGAATAGTTAAGCCTACAAGATAAACACATAGTTGCTTGAGTGTCTGGAGACCCTTCCTAACTTTTATGTGTGTGAGTAGGTCTGTGACTGATGGAGCCCTTGAGATTTGCTGTGCAGAGTAAGCTAGGAGAGTGCTAATTCCCTGTGAACCCTTGGAGAAGGAAAAAGAGTCATGGAGGGAGTGAAAATGAATCCCTCTCTCTATGAAGGAATATTCCTGGTAGTGATGAGGAAATATTGCTGCTGTGATGTACCAGGAATTCTCTGTACAGCCTAGTCTAAACCCTGCTCAGCCAAGATGGGCTCAAATAGGAGAGGGAGCGGAAAAGGGTGATTGGGATGGTCAAGGGGGATGGAAAAGCCACAGAGAGGCAAATAGGCAGTGCTGGCTGTGCATTATTTGGAATGAAGTCCATTGAAATTAACCTCTGTCAATTCTTCCCTGTGAAGTAGAACACACATTTAAATCTAAAAACAAAACTAAACCCCAGCAGCATTAGCAAAAGCAAGAAGTAGTGGATATTAGCTGATCAGGAATAAATTCAGTATAGAAATTAGGCACACCATAAGAGCTGTTTCTCATGGAGAAGGCTGGAAAATGGCACTCTGGAGCAGTGCAGTGTAGTAGTGACTGTAGGATGTGATGGGTTTGGCACAGGTCTGGAGCACACAGAACAGAGCGAGCTACGATTGCCATTGTTCAGCTCACAGGCTGTCAGGCTGCTGGAGTTGAAAGGGCTCTGGAGATTACCTTCAGTGATCAAAGAGTGCAGGGCTCTGTTGGAAAAAAGTTCACTCCAGGAGAAACTCTGGAAAATCTTTTGGCAAGCAAGGGTAGAGCTGGAGCTCCCTGTGCCCCGTAACAGATTTCTGGAACACGGGGAGCTTGCCTGTTATCTTGTGTGAATAGAAGTTTTTGCTTCCTAAAAACTGCCAGATGATAGTTCTCACTGAAACACAGCGAGGGGAAACTTAGTAGCTGTGAGTGTGTGCTGAGTTTGCCTGCCATGGGACCGGCTGTTTCCCGTCTGTGGAAGGGAGTTGCTTTTTTTGCTTTCTATTGATGTTTTGAGAAGGTGTCCCTCTCTAAATCTCTGAAGTGTTATATTTTATTTGGAAAATCTCTGCTTATCGTGCTAGTTGTTAATAAAAACACCGTCTGCTGGCTTTTAACTTCATGGACATCTGGACAAGAGTGATTATCGTGTGTTGAAATACAACTCCATGAACCGCTCCCATTGTCTGAAATATCTCATGATACACTACACAGGAAGAGCTGGAGATGCCTTGGTTTAGAAATTGATGACTTTCATCCTCTGATTTCAGGTGTCTATCTGAAAATTACTATTGAGGATGAAAATGACAAAATATAGGTCAACTGCCTGAGACAAGCAAACCTGTCTAAGTAGATGTGATTTATTTAAGCCTTGCCTTCCCTTAGATTTTTTTTTTCTTAGGTTTGGACAAATAATGCTTCCTCTTCCCGCAACACTTACATCCAAATTCTTTTATTCCCTTCTTTCATTAAAAAATAGCAGTGTCTTGCTGGGCAGAAATTGATGTGCAGAATAGACAGTGATGGCAAGGGTAGGGTGAAACCTTGCACTACAGTTTTACCTTGGCAGCTCCTCCTGGGAGAAATGGGACTAGTCGGGTCTGACTTCCTGCAGGTTTTTCTCTTGTGATGGATTGACTTGCAAAGAAGTAATAATTTCCACTTGAAGCTTTTCCTGCAGCTAGGGAATTTTGCAGACCAATTTTTCTGCTCTGTGGTACTTAATGAGAGGTTTGTTCTCCTTGCAGCCCATGTTTCTGATGGAATGCTTATGCTCAGATCTCCTCTCCTGCCTGCTTTTGTGTGTAAAATCAGCTGTTCTGTTGTCCTTTACTCTGTCCTTTTGAATGAAATTCAACATCAGATGTGTCTGAGAGAGTAATGTGTAGACCAAGAGATATACAGCTGGCATGCTTTGTCTTATTTTCATAAAATACTAGGCTAAAAACATCCCAAACTTTATTTACAAATATTTCAAGGACCCCATCGGTGAGGTTTTCAGGAGGGGAAATTGCAAGGGGCTAGAATAAGATCTTTGGGGTGATATTTGGGCAACTTCTTTTCCTCCTGTTTTAAATGGAAAAGGACAGGGAAATTTTTGCTTTACCCAGACTTTTACTGCTTGGAAGACGATATGGGTGCATGGAAACTGTGGAAACCTGTGAGTGCCAGCTGCTCTAGGAGTTAGGGTATGCTCAGTTACTGTGGCTGACTTGATGCTGTGTAGATACAGGCACCAGTGCCTCTTCTGGGACCTGGATTTCTGAAGCTCCTGATGAGGTTTGTGTTCATCTGTGACCGGTTTTAAGCCTGGTTCAGTGCCTGTTGTGACTTTCTGTGGCTGCTTTTCCTCCTGCTGTGGGCAGCTGAGTGAAGCTGTGGTGTTACCTGGCCTGTTATTTCGTTTCCTGCATATCTTCAGGGCTTATCACCGACTGCTTAACAGGCAGCAAAGCATTTGGGCAGAAGATTAGCATGTATTCTGGTATTTTAACCCTGTAGTATTAGGACATCTTTCAGTACCTACCTTACCAGCAATACGAATTAGTGTTTATTATAATTTATTTGAATTAGTGTAATTAGCCACTCCAGTGGCTCCACCATGAGCAGTTCTTTTGCCTGCATCAGGGATGTGTGGTTCCAGTGCTGACTGCAGGAAAGCAAGGCTTGCTTTCTGCCCGTGTCCTGGTGTGGAATAGAAAGCAAAAATCCTATTTTAGTCAAAGATCTCGATTACAGCTGATTGCTGGATTGCTCCCGAGGAACTGAAACCTCAGCTGAAAGAAGTGATTTGACTTTGTGAGGGCTAATTTTAAATGTTTTGTGGGGATCTGCTACTGAGACCTCTTTTGTACCCAAGCTCTGGTTCGGTGGCAGTCTACTGGTGTGTGACACACAGCAAACAAAGAAGATCCCCTAATATAAATAAACACTGCCTTGTTTTCTGTGCCCCTGTTCTGCAAATGTAACCTTTGGATTGGGCAGGATCCCCCAAAATTGGCAGAAAACTTTAAGCGGCAGCTTGAAAGATTAAGGTAATCAGTTTAAAAGGGCACCCACTGCTTAGTGGAGTTTGGCTATCCAGCAGTAAAATATTTTTTTTTTTTTCTGGAAGAATGAGGGGGTTTTCTATGTGTCCATATCCTGTATTGACAACTTTTAAAAAGCTGTTGTTCAAAGAACACTGTCAGTCTGAAATCTAGTCTTTAGTTCAGGGGGAGAAGGCAGGACCTTTGACAAGTTTTGGCTTTGCAGTCACATTTTGTTCCTTATTTTGAAAAAGATTCAAGGGAATCTTAGCAAGGTGTTTGTGCCAAAAATTGACCTCCTTTGTTACTGAATACTTTATCCCTTTCTGTAGATGTGGACCTGTGGAATGATTATAAAACTCTGTGGCTAGGCAATGACTAAGAAAAGCCTAAATATAAGAAACCACCATGGATCCTGTTTCTGCTGAACTCAGTGGGAATTTAACCAGAATTTTGGACTTAAATAGCCTTGGTACTGAAGACCTAGATGCATTGAAAATACCCAAGGTGTTTTCCCCATTAAACTAATTAAAGAAAAAAAAAATTTAAAAAGGACTCCAGAATAACCATTTACAGAAAAGGCCACTTTACACCTATAATCTTTGAAGCCTGTCAATATAATCCAAAATGTAAAGGAACATTTGCAGGGTTAAAATGGAGTAGCAGACATATTTTGACTATATTTTCACAGCTGCAAAAGAAGAGTACCTTAGCAATGTTTAAAGGCCCAAATGTTTTTCCCAAAACGTGTTGTGACTGTATGACTGACCCAGATGAGTTAAAGCAAGGCAGAAAGTTGACTTAGGAAATAGATCAACCCCAGAGTGCTATTACTGGTGGCAGTTATTGTGTTGTGGCTGCAAAATAATTATCAGAAGTAATTTGAAGACATGTACTGCTGGGACTGTAAAGGAGGAATAATAGAATAGATATACCCCATGGTCTCCTAGAGCAGGTATTACCCATGCTAATGTTATTCAAACTAGTGGGAAAAAAATAACAGAAAGTAGCCTTAGAGAAATGCAAACATAACCCCCTCAGGCTGCTGAATTAGTATTTTTTCTTTTTTAAGGAAGAGAAGGAGGGCAAGGCTGTATCCTCTGCATACGTGGCTCATATGATTTTGGTTTTGTGGTAAGGTACTGTGCACTTTTTTGGTGATACCAGAGTTGTTCGTGGTCTCATCGTAATATGAACAGAAGCATGAGAGAGACATCTCTTTCACTTTAGGGGAGATTACTGCTTAGTGTGGGTTGTAACCAAGCTGATGTAAAAATAAAAAAGACCCCACCCCCACAACAAAACAAAAACCCCAATACCCCCCCAACAAGCCCCAAAGAACTTCAGCAACAACCAAACCTCTCACTTCTGCATTTATGAAGAACCTGAGTCCTGGTAATGAAGAAAGTTTCATCCACTGTTTACATCAGGAGGAGATGATGTCCCGGTAAACATTCTTGTACATGTCCTAATGCAGTCTAATTATCACACTATCAGTTTTCCTAAACTGCAGTTAAGTCTCCATTGTTAAACTATTAAAAGATGATATTGCCTCACTGCTTGCAGCTGTTTGTTCAACAGTACCTTAAGTGGCCTGATTCTTTCTTGAAAATTACCCAATCTTTAGATAAACGCGTGGTGTTTGGTAGCAGAGGCCAGCCGAGCATTCGTTTCTCCTGTTTTTTTCTCTGGTCAGATCTTCTGTCATCTAAATTGCAGCCACTGGTGCGAAACTGCCCCTATCTGATGTTGCTAAAGGGCTGTTCCCATTTAGCTGATGCTGAATGCAAACATTCCTGCGGTCCCAGTGCAAATACACCCCCTAATGCTGCATTCTACTTCTGTAATTCACCAGAGCTGTTTGTTGTTAAGTGCTCAAGGAATCCAGTACACGTGTGTAACGTTCAGTGCCCACGGAAATCTAGGAGAGGTTGCACAAGGCTTCAAATAACAGCTCTTGCTTGGTAGGTAAGATGTGAGAAACATTAGCTAATTCAAAAGCACCGAATTATAAACTTTTTCAGTTTGGAAAACACTGATTTCAGTGTTCAGTAGGACTGTGAGAAAGGAAGGAATTCAGAAGCTGTTCAGACACTGGTGAAACCAAAAGGAAAGATGGAGAGGCAGAGGAAACATTTTAGTTCTTTGAGTGCTTTTACTGATGTTGCGATATCCATTAACATTCCTTCCTGCAATTTGCCTGTCACGTTCCTGCATTTTCTTGCAGGAAAAAGCAGTGGGCTGCAACATGGAGCTGTTCTGTGCTGTTTTCCACAGGACATGGATGTGTCAGAGCAGTCACAGCTGGGAAGGAGGGTGCAGGTGCTCCTGGCAGACCATGGCTGGGCAGATGGGAGGGGGCTGGAAGGAAAGCAAGGGTTTCCTATGCATGATATCAAGGTTTTTTCACACATTCTGATGATGGCAATGTAGCAGTTCAGCTGCAGAGCCTGCCTCAGTTTGCCTGGTGAGCCAGCACAGCGTGTCTCCGCTGAGCTTGCACCTCTGGGGCATCAGTCAGAGGCTGGTGAGCCACAAGGTTTGCTGGGCAGCAGAACAGGATAAATTTAAATCCTGCCTCTTGCTAAATTGGTACTTAGGCTTGTCGTGAGCAGCAGCACGAGATGGTGGTTGCAGCCCCTTTTGGCTTTGTTTTGTTCAAGTAATGACACTGTGTCCCTGGCTGCTTTCTGCAGCAGTGGTCTGTCCGTGTTCCCACTCTGTGTGGGCTGGTTGCTCCTGGACAGAGAAAACCAGGAAGGGATGGGCAAGCATAATTACAGCCTGACAGGGGCTCAGGATCAGACCTGGAACATGAGAGCAGTTTGAACTGCACTGTTGAATTACTGATGTTGCACTTTGTCCCTGTTAGGACTTAGAAAAAGGGGGTTGTCTTCTACAGCAAGCTGGTTGTACTGAAACCAAAGGCTTGGGTTTTTAATTATTTTTTTAAATTTATTTTGTTTTTTGTTTTTAAATAATCAGAGCTTGAAGCATATGTGAGTACATCTGTGTGGTTTTGATGGCAGGGAAATTGTCCTCTTGCTACAACACCTGGAAAGAAAAAAAACCAAGCCACCTCTGCAGACAGTGATAATTCCAGCTCACCAAACTCTGAAGTGTGAGCTAAGGTCTGCACAGCTGTAGGAAGCTGCTGACAATTGCTGCTGTTCTGCTGCTGGAGGGTGATGTGGAAAACCTTGGCCAATTCCGTAACGTGCTGTATGCCAATAACAGGGCATTACTTCATTTCCCCCGTGGAGAATGTGTGCATTTAATTGTACAAGGCTTTGGGGGTTTTGCCTGTTCTCTGCATTCTATTCTATTTATACTTCTCATTAGCTCTTGTTTCAGAATGGCCAGTGATGTGGCTGCTGTGGCTGTGGGATGCTGTGATTTTTAATTTGCCATCCTTGTGGCCAAGAGGGGCGAAAAGGTTTTAGATTCAACTGGCCTGGCTGGATGGCAATCCCAGGCACTGCAAGCAGTGGATACAACAATCTGTGCTTTAAAAGGCTCTGTGTGGTGTGGGAGTGTGTGGATAAAAGCATTTTAAAGACACAGCCTGCCCAGCACTTTTCCTCCCAAGCATGTTGTCAAACATAAAACAGATAAAACTGTGAAGGATTACTGAACAGACTTTAAAAAAATTTTTCTGAGAATGGAAACATGTTGCAAATGTTCTCGCTCCATTGAATTAAGGCTTAGATATGAGACCAAAGGGAGGAAGAACAGATTTGACAACTGCCTACAGAAAAAGGAGATATTTTGAAATGCTGCTGATCTTTCCTTTAGGGACAAGAAGGGTAAATTTGGGAGAAACCTCAAGTTGTAAGTGGGTATGGGTGAGACCAGGGAATGTTGGAGGAAGAATCTGATCCTCCTGATCTCTCAGACACTGGGAGCAGTTCTGGTCTCATCCCTCTCATAGATATGGTTCTTGAGAGGCATTCGTCTTTTTAAAGGTGTATGAATACATCCAAAAGTAGAAACCACTTGCTTTTTATGTACTGCTCTCCAAACTGTGGTGGGCACGCTGTCAGCAGTGCTGATGGGAAATATCAACAGCTGCAAGGCATCTCTGAGTATATGGCAAATACTTGGACATGGATTTGGATTGAGTTTCTGAGCTTTTTCTGAAGTTTAGCCATGTAATGTTGCAATGGTTTGATTTTTTTTTTCTGTGTCGTGTGCTGATTTTTGACATTTTTTGTAAAGCTACTTCTAAAATTAGCATTTTGTATTTTGAAAGTACTGTATATTGGTCTTCTACTACATTCTTCTAGTGGATTAATTTCAGTTATTAAGCCCTATTTAATTGATTAATATATGTTTAAACACTGTTGGTTTCTATTTAGCAGTGCTTTTCCCACTTTTTACCTTAGATAGACAGCCAAATTATCCCACAGGCTGGATTTTCCTTTGTTAGCTAAACCAGAGCAGGGATTACAATTGGATTCCACCAAAGCAAAGGCTAACAATGCTGGTATGGCAGAATACTCTTGAATTATACATAAGTGTAGGAGGTAATCTTTAATGAATTTTTGCAAAGGCTAGGCTATTGAAAATAGTTTTGAGCAATCCGTGTTAAATAAGTTCTCAGCCTGTTCAATTTTTTCATCATTTGGCTTTCTAGTATTTTCTAACTCGCAAGTTATTGAAGAATATTTTAATCATAGAATGCTGTTACTTATTGTGGAAAAAACCAGGCTGAAAATTAATCTTTGACCATAAAATGGAACTTTTCCAATATATTGATAAGTCAATATCTGTATACAACTTTTTGATCCAACTTATAATAGTAGATATGGTGTCTTCCTGCACCTCTTCTGCAAAACATGCCACTGAGTTTGGAAATACATGGATGCTGTTGGTGGGTTTGGCTGCTCTTGCACTCGAAATTCCCAAGCAGTGATGCATGAAGTGTGGTAGGTGGTATGTAATTTCACAATGGTAAATGAGGTATTGTACTTAGAACTTATATTTTAGGTTTAAATTGACCTTATTAGGATTTTTGTATTTTTTTTTTATATATTTGGCCACAAACCCATTATTTAATAAATTCCATACTTGAGAAGGGCTTTATTTTTTTCAGCCTTCAAAAATTATTTGAGCATTAGTTGCTGTATGGGAAGTAATTAGGTCACTGGAAAGATTGGTAGTTTAAAGAATTTGTCTTGATGGGATGCAGAAGTTGAAGTGATACCTCTGAAAAGATTCTACAAATGCTTAAAATTTTTTTGGTGATTCAGAGAGGTGAACTTTTAAGAATAAAAGTATCTTTCACTACAAAAATATTTGTGCAATGTTTCTGTTGAAAATAAATGCTCTTTTGTTTGTTTAGCAGAGTTGACTCAGCTTTGGTTGGTTACCATAGTTCAGCACTGTTTTTGCATTTCCATGTGAATTTCTAGTAATTCCCAGGCTTGGTTCAGGTTTTGGGGATCTTTTTGTATCACTTTGTTTGCTGCCTGTGGAGCTGCGCTTCTCTTCGTTGAATTTGGAAAAACATCAAGCAAGACTTAAGTCTTGATCTAAAATCCCTCAAATGCCACTCACTGATGAAAAACATCAAATAACTTTTAGTGAAGTAGTGGCTGCTGGCAGAAGGGAGAGATAAAAGACTTTGCTTGGTTTGAATTAGTCATCTGATGGAGAGGTACTTTGGCAAGGTAGCACTGATTAAGGTAATAGCTGCTCAACGGCATTTTGGGGAACAAGAAAAAAATATTTAAAATTCAAATGTGCAGCAGTGGTAGGGGGACCAAGGGCAGCCTGATAGCTGGGAGGTGACAGCTGAGCAGTGAGGTTCAGCTGTTGTTCTGTGCAGCTGTGGCTGTGCAGTAGCTGGTCCTTGGTTTGTGTGGTCCGCAGAGCTGGTCTCTCACCTCTGGCTCCCTGTTTGCTGGCTGCTGCTGTGAATCCATCCATTTTTCAGTCTCCTTATGAAAGCTGAGAGCAGTGACTGTGTGCCCAGAGTTCCTGAGGAGCTCAGTAATCTCCAGCGTTTGGATTGGAGGGATAAAAGGCTGGGAGGATCAAAAAAGTGCCAAGTTTTGGCCTGACCTTGACTTCCTTGTCTAAATGACTTCCTTTATCAAACTGGCTTACTTTGTTTTGTTTGATCCTGGTCCCCTGTTCAAGCCCAGCTTCTGGCTTTTGCCACTCTGGTTGTACTCGTGCAGTGTCTCCACTTGTCAGCTGGATTATTGCTGCCCCATGAAAATGTTCCCTCATGCAACAAAATTACAAGTAAATGAAGTAATTTGGTAGCTTCAGGTAGCCAATACTGGCCATGTACTTTAATATAAGCACTTTAGAGCCCAGGGTTCATGAACTAAGATCAAATAGTGTGTTTTTTGCCTCTGAGTGGGTTCATTGAGTTGGTTTCCATTTCAGTATTAAGGAATTGGAGAAATGCAAGTAAAGGTGAAAAAGAAATTCAGATTAGGGTTACTGACAAATTTAAACCCTAATTTGGAGATTCTGTTGAAGCTTTTGATAAAACACAGACTTGCAAGCACTTGAACATTATGTTGAAGTCATCCAAATACTCTGGTTGTGATGCCCACTGGAATCTTCATTCCTCTTTCTAGGAGTTGCATGTTGAATGTATAGTGGACCAGCAAGTTAAATTTTGGGATCATATGCACTACCTGGGTAGATGCAATGACTTTGAGAATGTTCCTTGGAAACATAATTTTAATGTAGTGTTCTTTTAACTTTTATTCCTGAAGAAGTGTTACTAGATAATGCCTGTAAGTAATTAGAATAACCTTGAGCTAACCTTTGCTGTTTATTTTATTTTATTCTTATTTCTTTTGTTTTTCCCAGGACAAAATGGCCAAAATGGAGGTCAAGACGTCGCTTTTGGATGACATGATAGGGGTGGGAGATATGGTCCTTTTGGAGCCACTTAATGAAGATTCCTTCATCGATAACCTGAAGAAGCGCTTTGATCACAATGAAGTTTATGTGAGTATATGTTAAGAAATAACATCCTATGGGGAGCTGTGCTGTCATTCTTAAGATATGTGTTTGTTTATAAGGATACACACAGACTGAGTGCCTGAACATTATCTATTGTATTAGGGATGTTTTAAACCTTAATTGTGCTGTAGTCTTTCCTGTACTGCATTCTTTGCATTTGATCTTTCCCATCTGGGATATTTTTCCTTTTTTTCTTTTTCCCCATTGCACAACATGGGGAGCCTCTGATTTTTGATAAAGAACAGTTCCAGAACTGCTGCTGACAGTAACTTTGATGCTCCTGTTGTCAGAGGGCATCACAGTCATAAATAATTCACTTACAGGGGCATATCCAGGATGTTAGAGCAGGCTGAAGCAGAAAAAATACATGCTTGGAATATGCTAAGGGTAACTTTAAATACTGTCTGCTATCTTTGATTTGCAAAAAGATTGTGTTTATTAAAATGGTTGGATTTTAAACTAAATACAATGGGCTTGGATATATGTGGAAGTAATCAAAGTCTTCAGGCATATTAATCTCTGAGTGATGATCAACAGGAGAGATGTGAACTGGCAGTTGAAACACAGGCAGGTAAAATGAAGAGGCAAATGGTGATTCCAGTTAAGCCTTTCATTTCCTGCTTCATCTCTTTGTTCCACTTTTGCTAAAATGTGCATGGTATTGTATCTGTTTTACTGCTTAGGCTGTGTGAACTTAATGGTTTGTAGAGACTTTCCAAGGCTGCTGGTGAGCCTAAATATTTAAGCCAAAGTATATTTATGATCTGCAAGCAATTGTGTCTGCAGCTTACTGAAAATCAAATAGATGTTCTGTACTTAATTATAATTTAGCCTTCCCCCCCGTTTAATTTTTAGTGTGATTATATTTTTCATTCTTGCTAAGCATTTGAACCATCATGGTTTCATTATACTGGAGAACAAAAAGGAGAAGATATGGGAGGATCTGTGCTATTTTTGTTTGTTTCTTCTATCCTTTAGTTATAGTCTGTGCTTTTCTACCTCTGCTATTCATTGTCTGCCACATCTTTCTTCTCAGTTGTCTTGTTCAACCAGGCTACTCTTTTCTGGAGACATTAGGTTGGTAATACACAGTTGCTCCTAACTGCTGTTGTATCATCTCCACCTATTTGCTCATTCAGACAATTTAAATTAAACAATAAAATCAGATTAAGAAAAGACTCTCAGTATCCATGAAAACCTTGTTGAAGAAGAAACCAAAACAATGTTATTTGTGGAAACATTTCTTCCTCAATGGTTAAAAAAATTAACTTTCTTTTGTTTTTAAACTTCTGTTATACCTTTGAGAGTTACTGTCTTAGTTTGAAAAGACAGGTATCTGCTAGAAGGGACAAGAGCCCCCCTTTTAAAGGAGAGTATAAACCCCCTTTTTTTCCCTTCTTCCCTTTACTGTGATTTCCGAAATTAAAGAGCTCTCAGGCAGAGATATGGGGGTAGGAATAACAGTCCTTTTACTGATATATATATAAAGAGAAACAGAAACACAACAATAACGGCAAGATCAACAGCAACAGAGCAGGAAGCCCCGTAAACAGTAAACAGTTCTGGTCGTGGACCCCTTTGTGGTGTGGTTACCCCTCTGATGTTCCAGCGAGCAGGGAAGAGAGGCGGTGGACTCCACGTGGCGGGGGGGGGCGCCGCGGGGAAATGGCGTCTGTGTCCCACAGGGGGAAAGGGCAGAGGGGAGAAGCCGCTCACAGGTCCGGCAGGATCAGTCCTGATGCTCCAAGAGGACGTGTTGAAGTCGGTAGGAGATGCAGGAGAATGAGCAGGAGGATGCGGGATCCCAGAGTCAGGGAAAAGCAGCTCCCACCTCAGCGTGGCCGAGCCGAGTGAGAGCCGAACCTCCTCCTCCCAGGTGGACGAGCGGGCCGAGCCGTGCACCCCCCAAACGGCAGCAGAGCAGCCGCCTCCCCTTCACTCTTCTTTTCCGGTGTTGCCCCTCTCCCCCCGCCCCCTTCGAGAGAAAACTGTTAACTGAGCTCATGGGTGTAGACCCAAATACTCAGCACAACAATGGGAAAAATTCCACAGAAAGAAAAGGGACAATTCAACCCTCAACAGTTACATTTGCAAAACCTTGCGTCTTAAATTTTCCTTTTCCTTGAAGATGGGTTCTGTTCCCTATGGATAACCCTTGGATGTTGATACAGGCAAGTAGATATCAGACTTCTCTTTTCTGCTTTTTCATCTTGCTTCTGGCAAATCCTTCATTTTTAATAACTGTGGTGGCTGCCTCTTCTGAGATTCAGAGGGTTTTTTTCCAGTTACTGGCTTGTATACTTAACATGTTCCACATCAGTTTTAGGGTTAATACTCTGTTCCTAATGCCTGCAGTAATTGTGGGTGATACTGAATCATCTCATTCCATTTAACTCAAGAAAATATGAAGAAAAGGGAAAGAGAGCTATTTGCCTGGAGATTCAAGGAGGCAGTAGCACCCAGCCCAATCTTTGGATCATATTTGAAAGTTTCATTTAAAGCATTAAAGATGCAAACCTGTTCTGTGAGGGTACCCTGGACTATGCAGTTTCCTATGAAGGATTGCTATAGATCTTATGGACCTGGATTTCTCAAGGGTTTTTTTTTATTTCTTTTTTCTTTTTTTTTTTTTTTTTTGGTCAACTACTGTGGATTGTGAAGTATTTAGTTACATGTTTCTGCTTAATTCAGACTGTATAGTTTTTTCTTGAAAGAAACGGAGTGTTTTAATGGCAAATAGGTGTTCTGTTTTGTTATTTTCTGCTATTTTGAGCTAGCTTACAATGTGTGTTCAAACACACAGCTCTTTGAGATGGTGACAGTGAAGTATGTATTTCCCCCAGTTTCAGATCCAACTGCTCCTGGCACTGATGTGCAGTGTAATTTTCTGTGTAATTTTTAGGTGATACCAGGTGCCACTTTTCCCTAGAAATGTAGGATCCTTTGGCTTGCAGGTGGGAGAGCCTGTTTTTACAAGCTCTGTATGTGAATACAAGTAAAAATAAAGTATTAAAACTTTCACTGCATACAATAGTGGAAAAAAGAGCTGTTCATGCCTGTGCCACATACTGCTACCAAGTATGCAAGTTACTTGCCTTGTGATGCTGCATGCTTTTATTTACCAAATTACTTTAGGCATATTGTCTCCTCTCCTTATCAGCTGAGTTTTGCTGCCTTGCAAATTTCCATGCCTCTGTTGCATATTTCAGAAAATTTGTAAAACAGTAACAGTTGGAATGGTGCTCACTGTAACAACCACATTAATTTTCAAGTACAAACTCTACCTTCTCCTTCTTGCCACCACTCGCAGCAGCTACACTCTGCATTTCTGGTTTTAGACTCTGATGAGGACAATGGAGCCTCTGTTACACCTGGAAGTAGGGCTTGTTTTACCATGTAAAATCTGTAGTTTGCATCCTGGGGAAACCAAATTGCGCTGTTCAAGAGCTGCTGCTTGTGCTTAACCACGACTGCAGATTCCTGCTGCTCTAATGAGCTACATACAGAAGTTGACCTCTCAGGATCCTTTCAGAGGGCAGTAGGAATGGATTTGTCCTTTAATGGCTCAGCTGTGGGCTTAAGTTCAGCCCCCATGTCAATGTGCCACTGCAGGCATTGCCAGAAGTTGTGTCCACGTGTAAAGAGCACAGTCAAGCTGCAAGAAGCCAGGCTTACCCAACATGTTTTCTAAGCTCTTTCCTGCAGACTGAAGGCTCTGTCTGTGCTACATATGTTAGTTTTAAAAGGGAGTTGCAGTTGTAACCTTCATAAGAGTTTGTAGTGAGGAATGAGACCTGTAATGTAGATAGCTTTGAAGATATAAGGTTGGCCAGATGCTGTATGATCGTGTCAGCCAGTCTTGGTAGGTAAACACACAAAGGGGACTTAGAGGAGATATGGGCACAAGCTTTTTAGTAAAGCCTGTCGTGGCAGGATGAAGAATATTGGTTTTAAACTCAGAGAGGGTAGATTTAGACTAGATAATAAGCAAGAAATTCTTTTACGATGTGGACAGTAAAGCACTGTAACAGGCTGTGCAGAGAGGTGGTAGATGTCCCCATCCCTGGAAACATTCAGGATCACCATGGAGATGAACTCTGAGCAACCTGATCTAGTTGGAGATGTCCCTGCTCATTGCAGAGGGGATTGGACTACAGACCTTTAAATATTCCTTCCAACCCAAGCTCTTCTGTGATTCTATGAAATGTGAGAGTCAGATCAAGCCATCAGTGAACAATGCCAAATCTCTCCCCTCCCCGTAGCCAAAGATGACAAGATAGTTGGGCTCATTCCACAAGAAGATTTTTTGCCTTTTCTAGTCTCTTTCACAGTTGTTATGTTTGATGCTGAATGTTTGATGTTGGAGATCCTAGTGCCAGCTCCCTTTGCCCCTTTGAAACTCTAGATCTTCTCCATAAGAGCTCCCTTTGCAAAAGCATTTAGATCTGGAGCCTCTGATGGTTCTTTTGTATCATTCCAGGCATGTTCACTGGAAGCCCTTCAAGAACTGGTAAAGTTTCATGCCATGGTGCAAACAGGGCAGTGAGTTCCCTTCTAAGAGTGAGGGAACAGGCTTGATTGTTCAATTTTACGTATATTTGGTGGAAAGTTTAATAGACTTGGGTGTTGTGTTAAGCTGGAGGCTGTGCCTATAAAAATAAGCATGGAGGCTGGTGGAGCTGGAGTTAGACCAAATATTCTGCTAAAGACCATCAGATTCTGCAGTAATCTCATGCTGAGTGGCTTTGGGAGGGGGGAGGGTTTGTTGGGTAACATGCATGTGTTAATTGGAAATGGGAATCTTAGAGTTTAGTCATGTCTGGAAATGTCTGAGGTATGTCTGACCAAGAAAAATCTCATTAGAAAGCTGTAATTGTTTATTATATTGTTTTTGCAACTCTTAAACTTTACATTGATAAAATTTGCATCGCTGTTCCACAAAAGTTCTTTTCTGTAACTGTTGGTAACAAAAGCCCGTGGGAGTCTTTCGTTAACTTTATGAAGTAAAATGTGGCTCATGGGCAATGCATTAGCAAGTAGGAAAGAATCCCACAATGTTGATTATTTGAAGGTTTCAGGGAGCAGATTGTGTGGTTAAAATGTGTGACCTGCAGACCGCATGGAAAACTTTAAATACATTCATAAAGTTTAGTTTGTGTGTGATTGATGAATTTTTGACTTGTTCTGTTGAACTCCCTCTCTTAAGGTTTTTTTTTTTTTTCCCTAAATTGGCTGAAATTTGCTCGCCCAATCCAGTTCAGCAATTATTTTTCCTTTGCAGTTTGGGATGCTGACAAATGGGAGGGGGCATCTGTCTGTATATGCATTTACAGTGACTCATGAATGGTAGAGATTTTGGATAAAATGTGGTATTTGTGTTGGTCTGTAACTTATTTTTATGCTGGGTTTGTTGCTTTGTGAAGCATGTGGAAGTGTCAAGGGAGGTGTGAGGAGTCTGGAGGGGAATGGAGCTGCATAGGCTCACAGGAGTCAGCCTTTAGAGGTCAGATATGGCTTTATTCTGCTGCCCTGCACATTTTTCCCCACAGTTATGTTGTTTCTTGAAGTCTTCCCAAATTTGCAGAGGTCAACATTTTGTTCCTTACAAGAAAATGTTTGTTTGCTTTTTGTTCTTACAACAAAACAGAATCTTTCTCTGATGTCAGCGTTTAATTTGTATTTTCTGGTGCGTGGAGTTTGTGGGCTGCTTTGGGCAGCAGCAGTCGTAGGTTACTAAACATTTGTTGTTTTATCACTGAAACATTAAATATTTGGCATTCCAGGGTAATAACTGTGTTTCATCTGTTTGAGGTACCATTCTTGTGGCTGCCTTCTGCTGGCATGGCTGTTGTGGTGTGCTTGTTTCATAGACTGAGCTGCTTCCTGTTGATCTCGATTGTTTAATATTTTAGGGTTAGCCTTTTTTGTTTTTGACTTGCCTTTACTCCACTGTGTCTGTCTATACTGTTGATTTATCCCATTTTCAGCTACCTTAGATTATTTAGGACTTCACTGAATTGCTGTCAAGCACAGTGGCTTTGTTCCTTCTGCGCTCATACCTGGCATTCCAGATGCTACATTTACAAGAACAGGGTAGGGAACAGAATTATGTGAATGAGACCAATTGTCCTGGTCTGCATCAGCCTTGTGTGACCATCCCATTGATTCTGTGAAGGAGAGAGTCTTGTGATATTGGGAAACACAAATGCAGCTTGCTGGGAAGATCTGTGTGGTAGTAGTAACTGAGTGACTGTTGAAGTTCAATTCTCAGTTTCATTACCTCCTGATGCCAGCATGATCATGTTCACCTTTAAAATGTTGTTGCTGGGGCCAGGTGGAGCCCTTTGTTGGGTTTTGAGGAGGGTTGCTGTCCCCTGTGGATTTTGGGTAGGTCGTAGCTGGGTGTGTGCTGGCTGGTAGCAGGACTGTGCTTAGCTGCTCCTGCAGCAACATGCAGAAGAATCTTTCCTCCTGCCAGATCTGACCCTGCTCTCTTGTACTTTCATGTGCTTACTTGTGTTTATCCAGCATGTCCAGCCTGGGCTGCTGGTCTTCCTTGGGGAGTTTGAGGAGTGGCAGGTGTGGTGGCTGCCCAGCTTCTCAAAGGCAGGATGGTTTGAGAGCTGGATCAGAGCAGCATCCCTCCGCCTGTGATGGGAGCCCAGGGGACCTGAGTTTCCTCCCATCTCCTTCTCTTCCTCCCTTGGGGAGTGCCTGTGTCGATTTGAGCCATTTTCCCATCAGTGCCTCAGCAGTTTTGCCCTTTGAGGGAAGCTACTGAGTTGTAGTAATAATATTGTTGCAGCTGCCACAGGCTAGGACCTTGAAGCCTGCTGCTTCTTCAGATGTGAAGAAAGGCTTGTGTGCCCAAGGCACATCTTTTGCTGTGATAGCTTGTGGCCTAAGAAGTATTCTCCCTCCCTGCAAATCTTGCTTTACTTTGTTATCTAGATAAAAATCCTGTGGGTCTTCTGGCCCTTCACACCAGCCTGCTCCACAAAACAAACTTCAGAACTTGCCCGGAGTCAAAAGTAAAGATTTTCACAGCAGGTTGGCTGCTTTTTACCTTGAAGTGCTTTGTGGGAGGAGAGTTATTTATCTCAAGGCAGTGCTTTGTTTCCTTTCCTTTTTGTATGGCTCCCACGATTCTGAGTCTTGTGTTTGAGGCACTGTTAGTTACTGTAGGGCTCTGTGCAGTATTTGCATAAAGGAGTAAGAAGACAGTAATAAGGATCAGAGAAAATGGAATGCATTTGGTGGGCTGTGTGTAGGGGTCTTCTCCTCCCCTACACTCTTTCTTTTTGCCTCTGATGTGATACTTTGAAAAAAGAGAGGAGAAAGTGTAGGAAATGCCTCCGGTTACGGTGTTTGCTTTGCCTCAAAATACTCTANACAAATGAAGAAATAGAAGCAAAAGTCTCCAAGGGCTGTAAAAACACGGCTTTCACCCTGAGGAGCGTAGGTTAGCCTTGGCTGCAACATGGCAGAAGATTCCTCTTTTCTCCCCCCACATTTCATTCATACAGAAATGATGGAACATTTTGGAATGAATGCTCTCACTGATGTTTTCACCAGTGGTTTCTCAGCACAGATGTATCCAATCTCCAGCTACTGTTTGCTTGTGAAAACAAGTATATCTCTTTTGAGAAGTGAGCAAGCATTGATGTTCAGGGGTGTTTAAACACTGTCTTGAAGATTCCTCATGTCACCTTTGGGTTGACTTCTTCATTGCTTATTTTCAGGTCTTGCCTGTATTTGTATCCTGTGCAGGAGCTCCTTTTGTTTGTATAAATCATCCCAGTGTAGCCAGAGAGGAGACCAGCAGAGAGGATTAGTCTGCTTCATTAATAACAGCACTGGAGTCTGTCACAATGCTATTGAGGTTAGCAGCAATGTTCACTGAGCAGGGCAGAGATTTCTGTGCCCTCCAGAAGCTCAGCAGAGAAGCCCAATAATCTGAGCTCGTGCATCCACTCCACGTACTCGCTCTGACTTGCAGTGTGGGTGTCTTTCCCTGGCAAACCATCTGCTCTCACTTCAGGGCTTGGATCTCAGACAGGTTGCAGTGCAGTTAAGGGCTTGATCCTGGCCAGTGTGGGTTGCCCACTGCTTGTCCAGGCTGCTGCTGCTTCACAGTGGCTTGCAGGCTCAAGCCCATATTGAAGAATATTTGAATAGTGTGGTTACCCTCTTTGACACAGGCTGCCTGTGTTGTGATTGTTTGCTCTGGGGTACAGATGTAGGCTTCTGCCTTTGTGTGACCTTTTTGATCTTTGTTTCTTGAGTCATTATATTAGCCATTCGTGTACTTGGTACAGGACTGTTATTTTGTCTCCTCGATTTCTTATTTTCCTTGATTGTTTTTCCCTTCTCATCCCTTCAAGACCTCATCCACTGCTCTTCTGGGTAGCTTTTTTACAGCCTTTACTGTCCCATCCAGGTTTTACAAGGCTGCCTGTCCTGGTTAATAACTGCATTAAGCACACAGAGTAGCTTACCAGGATTGGGATTTTTTCCTGTTACAACATACAGACTTTGTCCATTACATTTCTGGGACTAAAATGCTTTTTCTGGGAAGGTGGGCTTGGGCAAGAGTTTTCATCATCCTGGAGAATAGTCTGTGTTTGTTCAGAAATCCAGTGATATATTTCTCTGCTCAAGCTCCCAGCTCACTGAAGCACATGCAGTGCTAGCCCAGCATTGCCTCAACCTGAAGTGCAGCTGCTGAGCTTGGATCACAGGTGGAGTTTATTTTGTATGTGAAACGGTGCTGGCAAACCCTGGAGTGTTACAGGATGAAATCTGCGTCTGTTTATTTGTTTGTTTGTATTTTTCAAGTACCCAGCCCATCCCTCTCCACCAAGCAGTACAAACACCTCCATTGCCATACACAGGAGTACAGTAAATCAAAGCCCCAGAAACAGCAATGGGCTCAGGTAGTTTTGCTTTTAGTCTTGATGTTGCTCTTTTCCTTACTCTTTCAAACATAATCTCATGCAACTTTGTGTTTCCAACCCAAAAAACCACAATGGACCAGAGGCACAGTGCATTTAACTGTTTTGTTGTGGCCAACCACAATGTAAAACAAATTTGAGCTCACAACATGATTGTTCAAATAATAGGTGATAT
>VZTT01066906.1:4385-14864 GCA_013400855.1 Buphagus erythrorhynchus
TTATTTTATTTTATTTTACTTTTTTATTATTTGCAAGATTTAACTGTCACTAAGCAAAGTAGGCAGTGCTGTTCTCTGCATCCTGCCTGGCAGAAAATTATCTTCAAGCAAAATCAGCAACATCTTGTGTCACAATTTAGTTCCTGGTATTGTTAGGCCACAGAGGTAACTCTTGGCCAGAAAATTCCCTTTACTTCAGTACCTTCTGTAGTTACATGTTCCTTTTGGTTGTGCATTGTATTTCTTAAGAGCTCACAATTGGTGTATTTTAGTGGAGATAAAATTTCTTCAAGGTTGCAGGTGATTCTAGATATTCCACATGTTGGAAAAGCCAGATGATGACTCAGTCACAGCAGAATGTACCCATACTCCTTCACCTTAGTTTTGCACTTGTTTAAAGGAATTATCTCACACATTCACTCCCTTTCCTCTCAGGCAATCAGAGCCCCTGCTGTAGCTCTGTACTTTGGGCAGGGTGCAGATAAGACCTGGTATAAATTAGCCAAAATGTTCACTCTGAGCTTGAGGGAAACAGGGGATCTAGCCCTGGTTTTAGTTTAACTACATCAGCACTGCTTCAAGCATCCTGAACTGGTTGTTTCACTTTTGGAAAAGAGCAGCTGCTATAACCACACTTATTTTGTGATGAAGCAGAAAATTCAGTAGAAACAAGCTGGTATAATGTGCTTTTTATGCCTTTTTCTTTGCCCTCCTCCATAGTTTCCATTCTTGGGTTCTTTTCAGGTGAGTTCTCCCACTCATAAATGCTGACAGGTTTCAAAGGATGTTCAAACATCTGTTTCTGATGTAATGGTTACCTTTTCCAGCAGGCATTGGCTTGAAACCCATCAAGTCTTAGCCATCTTTCATAGGGATCAAGGGCTCAATTCTATAAAATATTGAAGCATCCAGACACTTGTGATTGCAGTGAGATTACTCATGGGCTTAATGTGCTTAGTACCTGGCTGATTCATGCTATAATAGGAGCCTCTTTGTGCTGTAGAAGGAAATAATAAGAGGCTTGACTCTGCAGCTTGTTAGGTGAAGTTCTATAGTAAAGCTCTTAACACCAAATAGTTGGTATTTAGGGAATGATTCTATTTATAGAAGCACAATTTCTTTGTTTTATTTCCTTGCACTGTTTATTCAGAGATTTATCTTTTCTGATTACCATAAATATGTAGGTTGCTAGAGGTGCTTTTATATGTCATGCTTCTTCCTCTGTGCAAGAACAAACTGATGCTTTATTCTATTTGCAGCAAATTGTTGCTGAGTATAGATGGTGCAGAGCAGAGTGCTTCATGTGTTTTCTTTGTTTCTTTGCAGAAAAATGAAGTGACAGGTGCTTAGCCTCATTTTTCATGCTAGCTTTGCCATGCCATTTTCACCAATAATGAAGGCAGCTGCCAGAGCTTGAGGAAATCAGGCGAAAAATTCAGCTGGCAGGTAGACCCAGTCACTTTAAGAAATGTAATCTTATGTTAGCAGATGGTAATTAAAAGGCAGAAGAAATAAAATTTTGTCTCAGTTTTCTGCACTGTTACATCAATTAAATCTGCAATAGAAATGGAAGCAGAAAATATAATTCATTTTCATGTGGCTACACAGTATGATTGTATGCAAATCTAATGATTTGTTTTGCAAAGACAATTGCAGGTTTTTTTAACCTAAGTAGAAGAACTGATCATTTCCAGAGAGTATGTGTGCAGTAAATCTTCAGTCTTTAATATGCCTAATGCAATGAAAAGCATCTCCTTGTTTTCTATTCGTTGTTAAACCTCAAATTATGTTCTGCTGTCTGTACACTTCCAGCTTTCAGTAACACCAATTTAAATGTGAGCAGTTCAGTCTATCTGAGTGTGGAGAGCTAATCTAGCTCAGGCCTCAGCAGGGGTGCATCCTGTTAAAAGAGAATATCCACAAAGTGCAAGACTGAACTGGGTAAGAGTTGTTATGATCATGCAGGAAAATGATGTTTCAGCCCTGACAAGATTTCCAAGGATTTTCTGTTGCTCCTGCTACTTGCAGACATCTATCTTTGAGGACAGAGCCTTATCATTTCTCATATGTTACTACTTATGGCTTCTAGGATCACGAACAACATGTGCAGATCACTTGAAGTGTGAAATAATTACATAATTAAAGCTCATTATGGCAGAGGTGAAATGCTGGTGTAGCTATGTCACCATTTCCGGAGCTGGCTGTGACTTGCAGGGCTTTTATGAGTCATGCACAAATATTCACCCAATTTTAGAAAAATTCACCCAATTTCAATGTTATAGTATAATCAAACTTTAATGATATTTTAGTGCTGTTATTAATTTTTAAAAGACGTAGGGTTATGTAGTTTAAAATTGATTGACCAGATGTTTATTTTGTATTTCTGCAGGTCCAAGCCAGCTTTCTCTATGATGCTGAAACCAAACTTCCTTTCTTACCTCTCTTGCACCAAGTCTGCATTAAAGACAAAAAGGAATAACCTAGATATGTTGTTTAAAAGGGCAGCTCCCAGTTCTTCTGTGCCATTGACTGATTGTTGATGACATTGAACATAATGGAAATTTTATCACTGTACATCCCATTCTAGTGAGACTGGCATAGCAAGCAACGTTTTTTTCAGTTTTTCTTGAGTGCTCAGTTGAGCAGAAATGCAAACATACTCCTTAAAGCTGCAGTGATCAAAAAGCATCACTTCTGACCAGTGAGTTAATTCTAGTTGTGTCTGATGAAATTCCTGCTCATTTAAACCTATAAAAATAGATGATCATATAAATATCTGGGATTTTTATAAGCTCTTATGAGTAACAGTGAATATTAGTTTTGAATCAGAATTCACATATAGTATAGTATAATTCACATATATTTCACATTTGTCCATGGAGAATCTCCATGTGTTTGCATTTAAGAGCATACATAAGCATTTAAGTGAGAGATTTCACTTGAGCAACTCCAGAGAGAGAAAAACCCAGAGGGGAGAGGTGAGGAGGGGGCCTCTAATTTATTGAGAGGCAAGCATACCTGTCTTGCCAGGTGCAAATTTCCAGAGTGGGATCACTTCTTGTGAGGAGTGACAGGGACAGGTTAGAGTCAGACTCTACTGATGCCACACCCATCACAGAGAACCACCAGGTAACTCAGGGAGCAAATGGAGGTCATGGCTTCTGATCCAGGTCAGACTGCTGGTGACTGGAAACACCTTTATCTCCTGGAATGGTCTCTGAAGCTGGCTTTCTCTGGTTTTGATTTTATTCCAGGTCACCCAGTTTGCCCTGTGGTCACTGGTGCTGAGCACTGATGCTGGCAGGTGCAGCCTGGGGCAGTGGTAGAAGGGCAGCAGAGGCTGCAATTCCTGTCACATCCCAGCCTCAACAGGAGCATGGAGTGGGCTGCAGCTCCTCTGGGGCCCAGCTGCTGCTTTTGTACACACAGGTAACAAATCCCTTGACACATCACTGAAGGATGAGCTCGTGGGCAAGCAGAAAGGGGAGTGCTGGAGTCTGACTGTTCTAGAAAAGCCTCTGTGCACCTGGGCAGCAGCAGCTCCCTGGGGCTGGGGATGTCCCCTACAACTCTCAGCATTTCCTTTCCTCTTGCTGCCCTCCTGACCCAGAATGCTCTTGGTAGTTAATTCTTTGAGCTCTTGTTTTCCCATGCAACTATTTGCATGTGGTGTGGTACTCTGAAACACCTCTGTGTCCACAGAGACCACAAATACATTTTCTCTAGAGACCCGGCCAAGAGCTGATTCTTGGACCTGGCTGAAAAGTTTGGGCATTTAATTCATCCTTCCAAATATCAGCTTGTAACTTCCAAGTTTCTGTCATGTTTGCTTTACCACACTATGAAGCCTAAAATACTTCTGAGCATCAGATATTACAAAGGAACAAAATAAATAAAGGAATTAGCAAGGTAAGAGTTACAAGTGTGAGAGATTTTCCCTGCCTGCTCTTTGTTAAATGAGAGAGCACCTGATGATGTTGGTTAGTATTTTTTTTTTTTTTTTGTAGCCTTATCATTGTACTTGGGCATTGAGTAAGGTACTCCACCACTGTTAAGCTTTTTGCTTTCTCTAGACACTGACATTTAACCTCTAAGTTGTTCAGCTGCAGGTTTTAGATGTGGAAGCTCCATTTGTACCCAGCTTTGCAAAGGTAAGTCTGTGAGAGACATTGAATGCCTGGGGTATCTGAGGATGTTCATTGTTGTCTGAGAAGCCAGTGCTGCTGGTTTTGGAAATACATTTGTGCCCTCTGAGAAATGATCTTTTTATATACCCAAAGGATAAAAAATCCACAGCTAAGGCCCTCCAAAAAATGAATGTTGTATTTCTCCTGCCGAGACTTTGTCCTGAAGAAGGAAACAGATGCTTCACTTGATTTCTCCTCTCACACAGAAATCAATAAAAAAGGTAATATCAAGTCAAATTTTGAAAATGTGCAAAGCAAATTCACTGCCACTGGGCATTCTATAAAATGCTTTAATGCCCTTAGGAATTTTGTGGCCTTATTCTTAAAATGCCCTATTTGGGGCACTTAGAGAAACCCAATAGTCTTAAAATGCTGAATAGCCTTTCCTGATAAATTTGGATTACTCGGTATGTTGCATCCATCACTAAAATCACTGACAATGAATAAATT
Source organism: Buphagus erythrorhynchus (assembly GCA_013400855.1). Classification (NCBI taxonomy): domain Eukaryota; kingdom Metazoa; phylum Chordata; class Aves; order Passeriformes; family Sturnidae; genus Buphagus; species Buphagus erythrorhynchus. The sequence goes on from VZTT01066906.1 coordinate 9,023, forward strand.
AATAAATAGTAGCTTCAGTATTTATGTCCTATCCCTTATGGATCTTCAAAGCTGTTTCCTCCTGCATTTTTGAAGTTGAAAGAAATTATGGGAGTGGTTTGAGAAATGGCAGGGGTGTTTGGACTAGGAAATGCTGTGGTCTGAAAATAAAATCAGAGGTTAAGCATGTTCTAAAAGAGGGAGGTGAAGTGGGAGAATAAGAAAATAGTTTGGATTCAGTTTGACATTTTCTTTTATCATACTTGCCCTCAGTCAGCTTGTTCAGAGATAGCAATTTCTCAGCACAATGTCAGGTACACAAAAGAATGTGACAGCCTTCCCTGCTAACCCAGGCTGGCTGATAGAAATTATCATTCATTATCATTATTAGTGTAACTAACCAACTCCAAGTCTGATCCCATTCCAGTGGCACTGAAATGGCAAAAATCCCAGTCACATCAACAGCCTAGGCTCAGGCCTGAAGCTCTATTATTTGAAGAAATCCAATGGTGATTACTCACTGGAGTTCTGTTATTTTATCTGGGATTTATGATCTGTTTTTTTAATGGAGTGTGTTAAATGAGAAGCTTTAAAAGACTAGCTACTACAAGAAAAATAATTTAATGTGATTGTATAGTTTTTTTAATATGTTACCAGATGTAGCCAATCAATCAATAAAACAGCTTTTCTTTGAGAGCATTCTACTCCAGTGGCTAAACTTCCATAATTACCCTGCCACCATAATTAAAAATTATCTAGACTCCTTCCTTTAGTTTGTTCAAGCTGATGAGAAACTGATAAGATGGAATTTCAGTGCAAGTGACATCTTATCACTTGGCAACTTTCAAATACAGATCATTTCAAAACCAAATCTCTAAGACTGCACATTACTTTGAGGAAATGTGTCAACAAAATGCTGTCAGCTCCTTGCCTCTTGACAAGCTGTACAAATTTCAGATGACTTTTTACCATAGCTTGTCCATCAAATCTGCAGATGTCCTTTTTGGCACTGTTGGTAGCACAGTTAGGGTGGCTGGTGGCTTTTTTAACAGGCAGGAAAGAGCTTCTGATTGTAACTGAGACCTAAGATCTAGTTCTAAATGAGTAGAGAGGAGCAAGCAATGCTTATTGCTGATGTACCTGGCAGTGGGAAGAAGGAAGCCCTGAAGACTTTTGGCATTTTGCTCATTTGATCTCACATAGGGATGGGGTGTTCTGAAGGACAGGAATGACTAATTGGAAGCTGCTTCTCTCAGCCCCAGAAAATGAAACAAATGCTCAGAGCACTTGTTCAGGCTGCAAAGTGTCACATGTCTTGATGGTTTTTACGGCTGTCACCGTAGTATGTAATTTCCACCCTTTCTAGAGGGACAGCACTGAAATAGCACCCATTTTCCTGTCTGAGAAAAGCCTCTGCTTGTGAGGTGCTTCTGGCTGCTATTATCCCTCCTCCTGTGGATTGGCTTGGCTGGAGAGGTCCAGCTGTTTCTGTTTTCACTGAAAGGGACTGTAATACACAGATTCAGCAGGTTTAATGTTTTACATGCCAGTTTAATAGATTGTTAGGCTGGAGCATCTTGTCATGAGTTGAGAGATGGTAGAGTGCCTCTCTCAGATTTATATGTGTCCTGTGGGTATCCTCATGCTGTTCTTACCTAGTGCCTTTTTGGGCTGCTCCTATTCCCTGAGGCCACTGTGCATGTGCTTCTCAAATAACACAAAACCAAAGGCTGTTTGTAGCCTACCCAATAAAGGTTTGTAGAAAGGAAAGCTGATCTTTTACATCATATAGATCCCTCAGTTTTAAACTGGTTGAAGTACCTTTGAACAGTTACACTTCAAAGGATATTTCTGTAAAATTTGTGTGCTTTGACTCCAGCTTTGCTTGCAAATTAAATCTGATTTCCTCACATTCTGTAATAGCTTGCAGTTTTGTTTTTCCTGGCACAAAAACTCTTCCCGTTTGTCCTTCAGTTAGTCGAAGGTAGAAGGCTCTCCCTGAGAGAGAGATTAGTTTTTCTCACTAGAATTTCAAACTGCAGGATGACAGTCTTCTCTGGCACGCACTAAGCTCACCACCATCCTCAGTATACATGAAATCATAATCAAAGACACATGGCTTTGCCTGTTATAAATAATCAGGGCTGCTTGCATAGACCAGGAAAAATCCTTGTTTAGACTGGTCTTACTTTCTTTCTTGGACCTCTGTATTTCCCTTGGCCTTCTTTTTTTTTAATCCGTTCTCTGTCTCTAATTCTAGATATTTGCCTAAGGAAATAAAAGGAATGGGGAAAGTAGATCTTGGCACTCTCTGAATTCTCAGTGGATTACCCTATGGAGTGAAATTAAATACACATGACATATAAAAGGGAACAGCCTTTTAATTTATAGCAAAAACCCCGGTTCACAATAAATCTGTTCTTTCCTGTTTGTTCATGTGCATGATGAGAACATGTCATATGCCTCTGTGAAGCTGATATAGGAGCTCTTTGTTCTGTGTAGGATTAATTTGTTTTGAATTGGTTAAAGGTTCTGGTAAATATCAAATAGCAATTGTAAATACACTTTTAAATTGGTGATCAAGTTCACTTGCTTTTATAGCAAAACCCAGTACAGCAGCATCTATTTTAATGGCTTCTTGTAGAGGCGTTGTCCTGCCAGCTACAAATTGTCCTGGAGTAGTGGTGAGACTTCTGTCCTGTCAGGGCTCAGATTAGAGCCTCTTTTGGGGGAGTATTTTCAGATCTCTTCGTGGAAAAATTCTGCTCTGGAGGTGGATGCCATTATGATTTTTTGGCCCTGGGAAGTGCAGAAAGCACTCCTGTGCTGAGTTTTGGGTAAGGATTTCAGCTGCAGACACCACTCTATCAGCATGCTTCTGCTTCAAATGTCCTGAACTCTTCCTGACTAAACTGTCTGAATGCTTTGCTGTGGTGTTTTGTCCTTTAGGCTTCTGAATTCTCGTGCTGGTTAACTTTTTAGGAATGTATAGAGTGATGAGACTGGGATTGTGAAAAGAGCCTTGCACCACTAATGGGCTGCTGCTACACAACCAAGCATGTGCTGTGTTCTTACAGGAGTTTTGCAAAGGCCTGACACTAAGAAATGAGAATATAATTTTGCTTTGTTTTTTTAATCCCAATGGTTTACCACAAAAAACACCACTGCCAGTGCTTTGGTAGAAATCCAGGCTGGTCGTGTTCCAAGAAACCCAGGCTTTTTTCCCCAAAGGTCAGATTGTTCATGATAAAGTAGGGACTGAAAAGTCTTTTTTTTTTCTTTCTCCTTGCTTGGTTTGTTGGGTTTTTTAACATATGGGCTAATTCCAGTATTAACAGCTTCAACTCTTACTTTCACCATGGTAAAAAATAAATTGCTATAGTTGCTTGCCCATTACTATTTATAGCTTTCTCCTTTACTGACTGTTTTCCTCCTCTGCACAAGACCATAAATATATTAAAGAGCAAAGGAAGGAATGATTGGTTTCTCTTTGACACATAGGCTCTCAAGCTTGTTGATATTAGTCATGTTAATTAATCATCTTATGGCCTATAGGTTTTATTAATGGAAGCATCATCTGATTCAAGTAATTAATCCACTCCTGAAAAACACTCTTGGCATTAAGGTGACTTATTGATACCAGTTGCCACAAAAACCATGCCAGATAGGTCAGATGTGGTTCAACTGGCTCTTGGATTTCTGAGCAGCAGTCAGGCTTTGCCTGTCATAATTTTCCCTGATTTTTTCACTTCTCTGGGAATTATTTAAGAATATAATAATGCAAGTATAATGAGCTGAAATCCCCCTGCCTTGGCCTTGGTAATACTATTTTCCCCCTCCTCTGCAGTGAGAAGGATCTGACTCAATTCAGCCACTTGCATTTCCCTCTCACTGAAAATTTCCTTGGTCAGCAGTGCAGGGAGTGTGCAAGGGAAGGCTCAAACAATCTGTGTTTTCAAACCTCCTCTTTCATTTATAACCTGTGCAACTTTGACACTGTTCTCTTATGATATATTCTAGGGAATGAAAATCCTATGGGGAGAGGTACATGACCAAACTATCACTGAAATTCCTGCTCTATCTGGACTGCCATTGAGTCTTTCTGAAGCCTCTGAGTTAGGAAGTGGCATGTTTCCTGAGAGCTGATACTCTGTGTTTTGGATAAAGTCATGGCAGAAATGTCACACTGAAAACATTCCAGAGGATTTTTACACCCATTTAATCATCCTTTGGAGAGGTAAGGCATGTATCACTGGTGATATAAATGCTGTGTATTGACTTTCCAGCTCTACTGGACATAGCTTAATCATATTTGGTTAATAAAAACCAATACATAAATTGCGCTTTGTTCTCTGGAAGAGGTTTCATTTTTTACCCCTCCTTTGTGTTTTCTTTCTTTCCACCCTGTTGTTTTATTTTTCTGTCTCTGATTAACTGACAAATTAGAATGAAAGCCAATTAATTAACTTTATAAGGGAATGCTGAATTATATACTGTCTTTGGGTCACAGTTGCAAACAGAAGCATCTTACCCAGAAGCATGAATTTCATTCAAATGTTGCATAAAATCCATTCAGTTAAACCAGTGCAATCTGCTTAAATGTTTGTTCTTGTGGATGAGGGAAAACCAGCTGATAAATATTTTAGGATGAATCGTGCAGTTACTACATTAAAGTGAATTAATATAGTTTATGCTTTTGTGATTGACCAGCACAAGCTGTGTTGCTATAATCCATCTGTAAACAGTCTGCACCTCCAGCCTTTTTTGAGGGTCTCTTTCATCAAAACCAGGCAGTTTACCTGTATCCTTTGTCATGCTCTGCATGCAAAAATAAGGCCATTGCCACTGAGGCAGTCTATTAGACTGATTTTTCAAGCACACAAAAAGCACTTTCTAGCGAGTAATTGTGTATTTGACCTAACACACTATGTTTGCAATCCTTGCAATTGATGTCAGTTAAAACTAAGCCTAATTCGTCCTTCCCCTCACCCAGAGAAGGATATTTGTAAACCAAAACCCATGCAGTTGTGATTTTATCTTAATACCTGTTACACAGCTGAGAAGCCTGGCTTAATGCTGCTAACTGGCAGTCAGCTTGTCTGTGTCAAAACAGTGAATGAAAAAAAATATTTACTCTTTGTGCACAGGAGTGTAAAATCAAGGATTTCGGTAGGGATTCTGTAAATAAAAAAGTTAATTACAAAAATAACCAGTTATGAGCTGTCTAAGGATATGTCACTCTCAGGCATGAGTTAAATTAGCCTCCAGTAATTTATCAAAGCTCAGGTGTGTAGAACTCTATAAGCCTGGTTTAATTTCTCTAATGATGAGTTCACATCACAAAGTCACTTTGAAGAAAGTGGTTTTGGGGGCAAACATGAGGCAATAGATCAGAGCCAGGTGAGTGGCTGGCAATGCAGAGGAGACCTTCAGCTCTGCTTTCAGAGAGGTGTTTGTGTGTGAGATGTCAATGTGTGTACCTGTGCTTCAGAGGCAGGCATGGCTAAATGGGAATGGCCAAGAGCAGGGACAAGGACAATATTAGACTTCTGAGGAGGAAAGATGGAAGGTAATATGGGATGTAACAGAAGCAAAAAGATTGTGAGCTGGATATGGACCAGCCTTCTTTTTTAGTTTGCTGGGGGGAATTAATTCTGTCCAGCACATTTCATTTTAGATCATGTCTGTCTTACTTTTCAGTAGTCTGCTTCTGCCATTTGTTAGATATTGAAATGGCCTTTCTTACTTGCTCTTCATCTTGGCAGTTTTCAGTGGGACTGCCAAGAAAACTAAAACCCTCTTCCTTATTCTTCGAAAGCATAATCAGGGAGCTAAGAAGCCAAGATTAGTCTTGCTAATAAAT
>VZTT01066906.1:23544-39343 GCA_013400855.1 Buphagus erythrorhynchus
GCATCCAATGCCAACATTGACTTCTCTCAATTTAATGAAAGGAGATGTGGGGAAGGGAAAATCTCTCAGCCAGGATCTGGAGGGCCCTGAGATCTGTGTGCTTACACAAAGTTCCTCTGTAGAGAATCTGGTGCCCACATTACTGGTATTTATAATGACTTAAGAAAATTGCTATGACAGTGAAAAGCACTGTTTTTTTCTAAAAAATTAAGAGTAAAATGCTACACTATTTAGCTACTGTTTTCATCAAAATCCATGTGGAATTTTGTACATCAAAACAAGGGAAAGAAGTCTGGTTTGTAACATTTTCTGTATGAGAAAGGGAAAAGGAACTGTTTTGCACTTGAAGCTTCTGTAGCATAATCAGAGGACTATTCACAATTTTTAGACGTTTCCTGTGTCAGGGACTTTTTTCCCCTCTTTCTTTTGGGTCAATTTTCAGGAAAAAAAAAAGTTTGAAAAAGTAGGAAGTACCTATAATTTACATAACTGTACTTTTGAGAAATATTTTATCCAGTGAAATATTTTCTTACTTCTTTTTAATGACTGAGNTCTTTCTTCTTTTTAATGACTGGGACTGTTCATTGAGAATAAATATGTAAATAATGTTATTACCATGGAGGAGAGTTAATAGCCTCTAATGGTTTAGAACCTGTGAACAATCTGCCCATGAGGAACTCCTTATACAAACAGTCCTGGTAAACTCAACAGGAGTCTTCATGTGGTAAAATTACTCATACAAGTAAGTGTTTGAGAGGAAAATGTCATTGTTCCTCTCCCACATTCCTCCTGTTCCTCCAAGAAAGCAAGCCAGCACATGAACATCAGAAGGCATTTTTGGTCTAATATGTCCCAAATAAGGATTTAATCTAGACTAAACAACTGTTTTGAATATTTGCTGTAGCTGTTATTGAAAATGTTTTGAATTTTTCTATTCACTTTCTAGCTTTTGGTTCTTGATTTAAATCATCTGTAGTGTTCCTACTTAGTGTGTTCACTTGGTATTTAATGTTTAGAATGTCTGTTTAATACACTTTAATAACCTCTACAGTTCAGCTGCATTTTACTTAAAAAGCATTCATTACTCTAAAAAGGTTTTGGAATGAGTGATTCATCAAAGAAGCTAAAATAGCTCAATCTTGTGTCCTGCTAACAAGACACAAGGTATTTGTTTAATTGTAAGTGCATATTCAAAGCATTTATAATTAGCTGTAGTGTAGTTTTGAAAGAAATACTGTCTAGAAGGAGCTGTCATTTCTGTCTGACAGGAGGTTACTTCAAAAGTCACAATTTCCCTGCAGCTACTGAAGTTATCCAATCACACTTCTCGGTTTTTTATTACAATTAGTGTGTTTTGGTAGAGGTTTTTCAAGGAGAGATGAAAACTAGCTGATAGAACAGCTCTTTTCCTGAACCAGGTGATAAAACTGATCACAATATACCTGTGAGTTTTGGGAGCAGGTGTGCAAAATTTCCTATGGTGATTTTAGGGGTTTTGGTGGTTTGGGTTTGTTTCTTTTGGTTTAGTTTAGTTTTTGTGGGGTTTTTTTGGTTGGTGTGGTTTGTTTTTTTTTTTTTTTTTTTTTTTTTTTTTTTTTTTTTTTTTTTTTTTTTTTTTTTTTTTTTTTTTTTTTTTTTTTTTTTGTCTACTCTATAATCCTTGATCCTAAAGGTAATATGATAACTAACTGCTTTTCATTTAGGCTGATTGAGTCAAGTCTGTATGTGCTGAGAAGGTTGACTGATGCACCCTCTAATTAAGTCTCTGCAGCACTTTCCCCCAGCATAAATGGGCAGGTGAATTCCTGGATGTTTTCCTGTGGTCACCAGTGCAGCTGAGGGACCCATCTGAGTGACAGGTACTTACATTCATTTGGAATTTTTAATCACAGCTTAACACTTGTCAGCTTCCAAGTATACACTGAAGGGAAATTAGTGTCACATCATGTGATGCAGCAGTTGTAGGGCTGCAAAGAAAACAGATTGTTTGATTATTTTTTTTCTTCCATGGCTAAGGTTAACTGTCTGGACAGCTGCGAGTCGAGCCTCCAAGGCACGCTGCTTTATCTGATTGGTCTCAGTCTTGATCTGGCACATGAAAGGAAATGTGAGGAAGTTTCCAGCAGAGATCATTTTGCAAGTCCACAGATGAGGGCAAGGTCAAGTTCACTTGTGTTTTCACAGTATCTTGTGACAAACATCAACCCAAGTGCCACGCAGACAACGTGAGTGGAGTCTGGCAGGGGTTTGCACCTTCAGGAGATTTGCCTTGCTGGAGTATTCTTCATGTTCTGTTTGCCAGCATCAAAAAGGCCCACCACAATAAAGCAAGAGCAGTTGCCTGTCTCAGAAGCTGACTTTTCCTTCTAGGGACCAAACACATGGTGATTTTACCCAAGTTTTGATGTTTAACTTGCACAGGTGTTGCCAGTCTCTCATGGGGCTGCAGGGAAACGTCAGTATTTACTTAAGGAGTAAGTTGTCATGATCTGTGTTACATTATTTTAGCCCATAAGGTTCCTCCTGTAGGAAACTACCATTTCTTTCATGCCTTCAGAACTGTGGGAGCTACTGCAGGAATAGATGAGATGGGAAAATAGAGCTGCTTCTTTTTATTTTTTTAATTTATTTTTTTACAGTGTCCTTTATGGTTATTGTGAGTAGTGTGTGAAACTTGACACTTGTGGCCTGAGGGTGGAAGAAGCTGTCTCTGCCCCATGAGGCTCACCAAAAACATTTCCTGAGTTATGGATGAGCATTGCCTTACAAAATCCAATCCTACACACTGCACTCCCTCTGAAAACTGTTCCAGTCTCAGTGCTGGCTCCTCAATTTGTAAAAGTGTATCTTAATTCCACCAAGGTCTTGGTGAGATTTGCTAACTACTTTTTAATTTCTTAATTATGTATATTGTTATGCTGCAATGCTTTATGTAATCAGTTTTTCTTATGGCAGAGTTGTTGGTTAGTGGTGCACTTCAGTAAAAACCACAATTTAAATATTTCTCTTAGCTGTTGCTACAAGCAGTAAATTCTGTGGTTAAAGGAATATTGAGTGAGCCTGTGCACTCTTCCATTCAATCACCTCAAATGCTATTTTATGTGTGCTGTGTATGAGGAGCAGGTCTGCACACTTGTGACTGCAGTATAATGTGATAGTTCTCAACATCTTCCACAGAGAAGCAGAACTTGTGGAGGTTTTTCTCTCTCNTCTTTGGTGTGAGCTCTTTTTTTTTTTTTTTTTTTTTTTTTTTGAGGTCTGCATTTGTCATTTCAGAAAGGAAAGTTGTCATCCCTAAGTTAAAAATCCATACAGTCAAATAAGTTGGCCTTCTTTCATGAAAATGTTTGCTATGTCTACCATGAAAACAGAAGATTATAAATGGGCTGTAGAATATCTTGATAGCTGTCATGCAAATTATTCTACCACTCACATCAATAAGCACAGTCAGTACACTGGGTAAAGAGATGCCTTTCTTAATCTTTTTGGGATCTCTTTTCAAAGAGGCAATTACAGTGGAGCAAACTATGATATAATTGTGAAATTAAGGTGAAGTGAATGATGTGCTGCTACACAAAGCTCGAAGATAGAGCACTGATCTGTTAAAAATGAGTTATGTTTTTATTTTATTGTAAATTCTCCAAGGTTCTAGTCTGTTTTGGATTTTGGAATGGGTGGGTGGTGGTAGCTCTTATGTCTTTGGAAAAGCATCTTTTATAATTAAAGAGGCACCATCCTGGGATGCTCTGGTCACTTGGATGGTTATTAGGGAGAGCTGTGTGCAAGCTGGCACTAAATTAAACCCTCAGTCCAAATCCCCACTGTGCTCTGAGAGGAGATTCATACCAAAAGGAGCATGTCATGTCCTCATGTCTCCTTTGCTGACATTATTAAGGGCTAGGATGATTTCCTGGGGAATAATGATAGGTGCATGTGCATCTATCCTGCAGCAATCAATACAGAAGTGTCCTCCCTGGGAGCAGTGTGCCCAAATGTTCAGTGCTGGGTGTTAGAGCAATTCCTGCACCATTTTTATCACTTCCTTCATTTAAAAATCCTGGCTGTGTCAAAGCATTTCTCTGCTTTTCTTTTCTGTTTTCATTTTTTTCCCTGATACCATGAAACCATGTTTGACTTCATGTTGTGCTTTCTTCCAGGGAGAGCTGAACTCCATACAAATTTATCCTGATCAATCTGTGTCCAATCTGTTGCTGGCTTGATCAGATAGAAATGAATGATATCACTGAAGCTGGCACATTGCTCCTAACCTTTCCTGATGGGGTATTCAATACTTGAAAATACCAAAGGTCTAAATTTAAAGGAAGATCTATAAAATCACTGTCCCTTTTCCAAGACATATATAATATGTATCTGTCTCTAAAAGTCCTAATTTGAAACCATGTGGTCTTTATTCCCATTTAATGTCTAGGGTATGACACATTCCCCCAAAATACAACCCTAGATTTCAACATTTCATCATCATTTAGTATGCTTTTAAAAATAAAACAATGAGCATTTGCCTTTCAGTGAACCTGTCCTTCCTTTTCAAAACAGTGACTTTTTATTATTGATTTTCAAAGAGCAAATCAATCCCATTAAACTGCCACACTTTTTATCCTAATTATTTTTTCAATTGCTGCTTTTCTTGTTAGTATATCTGCATTAGCATAACTTTGGTTTTTTCCCTTTTAAACATACCATTAATACTCATTTATGTCTTTTTACTTTCCAGCTTTATGAAGGCTCTATTGACTCTCACCTTTGTAAATGTCTGCCCTCAAAGTTTTAAATGTTTGCAATAAACACACAATTTTGCTACTATCATTAGCAGCCATTAGCCATAAGTTAGCAACTTAATTTCAAGTTAAACTTCCATTTCTCCTAAAGTACCATTAAGAATCCTTCTGTCCTGGCCAGCCTTACACTAGTGGAGTAGGGAGATCAATTTCAAAATTTTAAGAACCACATCAGTGTAATTTTGACTGCAGTCAGGAATATACCCTCCTTAAGCATTTTCTTCCTTTTTCTTGGCTAGTGGAGATCCTTTGGATATTTCTGACAGTGTATGCCCCCTGGAATGTCTCAGCTAAAATATCCAGACATTCCAAGGCGTTGGTGGTGAGGTCCTGAATCACAACTGTAGTAAATTCCTGGTGGCTGTCTCTGCCTTTTTAGACCTCTGTGGGAGATCACACCTCTAATCCATGCAGTCAGACTCTCCTCTGCTGTCGTGACTGTGACTGTGCATGTGAAGGACCAATTGTCCAGTAAGACAATTTATTTCAGAGATGTGTTCATGTGACCTGACTAATTCTGAGGGGACAGCACTGGCAACAAGGAGAATCTGGCTAGATAAGGGCTCTTATTTTGGTCTTTAGATAAATATGGCAAGTGTACTGTAAGCATGGGATGGACTATATGGAAGACAACATTGTTTGTATTTCTCTGGTAATCTGCATTTTTAGGTTCTTCACTCAACTGTTTGAGTTTGAAAAGCAAAGACAACCAAAAGGAGATTGGTTTGGAGAGAAGTGATAGCCAATCCAGGACAGCAGTCAAGAAAACCTCAGTGGTGTCACAATTCAATTATGAGGAGTTAAAAAAGTTCTGACAAGGTCTTCCACATGAACCAAATTTATATTTTAGAAATTCTGCATGTTCTGTTGTTGATTTGTAATTGATATTCAGCATCCACACACCAGGTGAAGAGCAGAGGCTGCCTAGGTCTCCTGGGAAAGCACAGCATGTACAGCAGCTTCACCTCCCTGTAATTCAGCCTTCCCATCCCTTTCCTCTCAGGTCTGGGTGGATTCCTCACCTGCTGATATCTGTGCTACAGACCTGTATCTTTTTCTAAGGTTTGAGAAGACAAATGTTAGCACCTTCTCACTGGAACAGGGGAGATACTTGTCTGAGTTGGCAAGGTGATCTCAAAGCTGCAGAATCAGATTTAAAAGTTTTGGTCGAAGGGAGAGGCCAGAGCAATACCAAGTCATCTGTGAAGATTTGACTTCATTTACAGAGACCTGCTACCCTCAAACACATTGGGAAACCACACTGATGAGCTTTGTTAGGGTTAGCCTGTGGGGAGGTGCCTCAGAAATCCAAACATTTTGTTCTCTGATTTTTAATTATTATTTTTTCTGCATTCTACCCAAATTAATCTGTCCCTTTGATAAAGTTGCTCCTGACTTACACACAAACGTGCCAGTCCCCTTCTGTTCCTGTCTATCTTAGAAGAAGCATGAGGAATTCAGCTTTTCCTCACTCAATTTTTAGCAAAACACAATAATTATTTTTAAATAGAAAATAGACTCAGGCTAGGGATCTTGCATTTTGAAAGGCACCATTTAAAAACCCAAAGACAGATGGTCTCTTGTACCCATAATTTCTTCTTTAAAAATGCAATTTGAATTATTCTCGGTGGGTTCAGAATATCTTTTTTTCTAGGCATAAGCCAAATTTTTATTTTTTTTTCCTCTCCAGCTTACAGAGGAATATACACTAGGTAACAAATACTTGATGCATAATTTTTTTGCTCACTGTGAGATGCCTCTTAAATATCTGCATTGTTTACATGTACATATATTGCAAGTTAACAATAATACAGGCTACATTGAAAAGTCATGTACATTATACAGGTATTTTAGTGTATAGAATCCAGTAATTCTTTTACAGAATTGGCAGGAAAAGTTTTAAAGATGCAAATGTCCTATTTCAATATATGCTACAGTATTCTTATATAGAATATATAATATAATCCTTCATATATTCAATTCACTCATGTCTCTAATCAATCACAGCCAACAGGCTCTTCCTCAGCTGCCTTGCATGGGGTAAGGATGAATCCTGGGGCTGCTGTTTTTTGTGTCAACAGAAACAAATGTAGGGAAAATTAATTCACTGTATTTCCTTCTGGGTCTTTCTTACGTCTCTGAAGCAAGATGGAGGAAATCTATACATGAAAAATCTACCAAAGGATATTTTAAAAAGACAATATCTGACTTGAAGTCCCTGAGCCAGAAATTGCTGGGTCTTGGGAGAGGACACCTGGGAAGGGTTGATTACTCTCTTATTGCAGTTTTCTGTGTTTATCTTTTATCACACAAGATAATTTGGCTTCAACTAGTACAGCTGTATGTCTTGCAACTCAGATTTATATGGATTTATTGAAACATAGTGGATATTCACATGTCCATTTTAACTACTATGTGGTGCAGTTCTTCCTAACTCCTATTTAGAGCCAAAGTTGAGAAAAATATTCACGCAGAAGGTGTGTCAGTGAAACCTTGGGTTCTCTTTGTCCAGGTAATCCTCTCTGCAGTGGTAGCAGGGGGAGATAAAACAGCTGGGCTGGCTGATACAAACTGCATGGTGTCGTGTGTTTTCCACCCCTTAACACAGGACATGCACAATCTCTGGCAAAGTCCTGTGTAATGAAAATTCATTTTGTGCTGCTTCAAAATACCACATCAGCTTTAACAGCTAGCAACAATCAGAATGCAATTACTCTGTTTCATGGCTACGAGGAGAACAAGACACAAAGGGGCATTTTTGGGGGGGGTGTGTGGATTTTTTGAGCACGTTGAGCTGCAGTGTAAAATTCACTGTACCTCTTAAGCCTGCAAGGAGCATCTCCTGCCCCTGGCTGGTGCTCAGCAGGGTGGATGGGCAGCTCTTTGTCCCTGTGAGCAGCTGTCACCCTGCTGGGGTGGCCTTTGCTGCCAGCACAGAGCCCAGCAGAGGAGCAACAAGCCAAGATTCACTGAGCAGGGTGGGGTGGGGGCTCTGCTGTAAATGTTTGTGACAGAACTGTGCCCCTTGAGCTGTGCTGGAGCTGCCACACATGGTGGTCCCATGGGCCTCCAGCCCCGCCTGTTTGCTCACTTTGTGAGAGAGAAGCAGTAGAAATAACAAAAGAAAATTTCTGACACTTTTCACTGGTTTTTTCCCCCCCTCTTTCTTTGTCTGGGATTATGCTGAATATAACTTAAGCCCTAGTGCCCTCTTCTGATCTTGAAATAGGTGTCAGTTCTCAGCACACCTGTCCCTGCAGCTCCCGCTCAGCAGCCAATTGTTTGAAGTTAGGCAAGCATTTGGGGACACAGATATTTTAATTTGTAATCAGCTTTAAACCTTTCAACATTTACTGTGATCAGAAACAGGAGCTTAGACATAAATTAGCCTTTTCCATTTAAAAAAAAAAAAAAGACTTTTTTTTTTTTTTTTGTCTCCCAGCAGGAGCTGTAGGCTTGATGTGAAGTCCACAGAAATGAAGGGATAAACCCTTATCAGCTCTGGCCCAGCCCTTCACACACCACATAGAGTCACTTAGGCTGAAAGAGGTAAACTACTGCAAGATCTTCAAGGAACAAAGATTAATTAAGGATAATCTTGTAGAAAATGTTATTTTTTTTTGGTGTATTTAACATGGGAAATACTGGTAAGTGATAATTGTACAATTCCTTGGCTTTTCAGTGCTAGTAACCCAAATTTAGTTTGTGTCCTTATATCCAGACATATGTAATGTATATTAGGTATATCTCTGACACTCAGCTGCAGACTGTATGAATTAGTTCATTCATCATTTCCAGGCTGCCACCTCTGGGATGGAAGGCAGCAGCTGGCATGGAGCACACAGCAGTTCTGCACAGCAGCCTCCAAGCCAAGCCAGAAACCCTGCATCCAGTTTGTAGGGTAGGGTGGTTCCACACAGGGGCAACTAGAAACCTCTTCTTTACAAAAAACCACATTTGCTTTCTAAAATCATATTTTTTACTGATAGCCATTAAAAAAAAATACAGTATTTGCCCATAAGGCACATGATGTATCCAAAGTATGCTAAATGTTGCTAAATCTTCTAACACAAAATTTACAGCAAAAGAAGGTTATGAATTAATTTTCACAGTCCTGGCTTTCCTAGACTGTGGCTGTTTGCTTATGTTTTAAGCAGATAATATTCTGCAAACTGAGAGTTGTGCAACTGCAAATAAACATTCTCTACTGACCAAACTACTTGTTGATAATTTTAGATGGGAATTTTTGAGAGACTGATGGGCAGATTAACACTAAAGGCCTCTCTAGCAAGAGGTTTAACAACACATTAAGCAACAAAAGGGATATTTATAGCACTTTGCTGGAATATGTGTTTTCCAGCTCTCTATTGCCATCTTGAGTCCCTGACTGCCTTCAACAGAAAAAACAAATTGGGGCGTAACACCACAGAGACAAAGGGAAAAGACATTTCCAGTCCTGATGACCAGAGCCCTCTCCAGCTCTCAGGTAAAAGTCACCAAGTATAAGAGAAACAACATTATTTACTTTAATTGAAGTTGTACACACTGTGACACACTACAGGGAGAGCTGAAGGGAAATGCCAGGGCAGGGTAGTGTTAGTGCAAATTTGTTCTAAGGGATTGCAGAATGAGGTTCTTGGAAAGCAGCTGAGCTTAGGGGAATTCCATGGGGAATTCTTGGACGTGTGCATCCTGCAGACACCTCTGGCTGTCACAGTAACTAGTAAGAGTTTAGAGTATATTTGCAAGTGGATTGTAAAATTCTGAAAGGGCTATTCTTCCTCCTATGCAGAGGAAGAATTACCGTGTTACCATTCTCTTTGTCCTATAATTGTCCTTCACAAATTTCTCACCTTCCTCTGAAAATCACTAAGGTGGGAACTGCAGTACCTTATCCATCCTATGATATTTTAGTATGTAGTAAATACATACTAAAGAAAACCTATGGATTCCCAAGTTCTTTGGGATAGGTGGCATGAAAAGAAGCCTGAGGCCTTTCCTATGTGGGCATTTCTCTAACACCTCCTGCTTTCTACCTTGTAATGTTCAGACTCCTTTTTATTGGTTTATAACTTTCAGAAGTCCTTCTTTTTATTATTATTATTCCCTATTCTCTCCCACTGCCTTATTTCACACTTGGTAGAAGTGTTTTCAGCTCAGTATTTTATGAGTAATGAGTGTCCCAGGCAGCAGGAATACATTGTGAGATCATTTTTACTAATTGAATACTTGGTGGGGGATCTCTTCCCCTCCACTGAGTGCTTGACATAGACTAAAAATGAATTGCTAAAACTTGATTCTTATAAAATCTACTGCCCATAGCCTGTTTTAGAGTCTTAAGTGTATTTGGGTATAATATTAGCAATCCCAAGAACTCTCCTCTTCCAAACAAAGGATATTGTTTTAAGGTGCCATTAAAAACTCCTTTCTAATAAATCTCAGAGTAGCAGCTGACAGTAACACAGTTTGAACTGTGCTAGCACAGGGTTAGATTAAACCCTGATGAAAACAGCCTGAGCTGGATTTTCCACCCTGCTTTCTTCTGCTTCTGTACTGCAGCAAATATTGGTCCTCCCTCCCTCTTGGTTTGTTGGCCTGGGTGTTGCTGCAGGGCCAGGCTGGTACAAAGGGCTCCTCAACCCCCTGCCTGGGCTGGGCTGAGATAAAGAGCCCATTCCTCAATGCCCAAATGCAAGTAAAACTGTGAAGGTGTCAGGTCTCTGGGCTGTTACTCCATAGAATAATTGGCACAAAGGAAAATTATATGTTTTGTGAATATTTTGTGCTGGCTGCATCTGAACAAATGGGTGTCTCCCCAAGGCTCTGGAAACCTCAGGTAATCTGGTTTTGTACTCATTTCAGTACTTGCTTTGCCCTCCTAGGATCTGGGTGGTTCTTCAGGTATCAGTTATGTATCAACCTTAGCATTTCTTCAAAAGAATGGCCCCATTTATTGGATTGTGCCTTCTGCACTCTGCTGGCAGTGGCCTTCCAAAGAGGTACTTTGGCACACCCATCCTGGGCTCCCAGAATTCACAGAGCTGATTATTTTTAATAACATTCTTGGAATAATCTCTGGATGGTGTATATTTGCATTTGTATTGATGTCATCACATTGCTGCAGTTCTGTCTTCAATGCTCTTTTTTATATATTTCCTGCAAGTGCCACATTAAATGATCATGGGGTTCTTGGAAAAGCAACAGGAAATTATATAATGGTGCCCACAAGTCTGTGTATTGACTTTTCCACAGACTTGCTTGTCTCTGAGCCTAAAAATTGTTGGTAAAACAAAGATATTTGATCTTATTTTCTGTTCTTGATTCTTCTTACTGTCTGAGAAGTCCTGGTCTTTTGCTGTTCTATTATGGAAAAACAAAAAAAAAGATAAAAAGAGCTAATTATAGAGATTATTGTGGGTTTGATTATAAGGATACTTGCTTAATTTAGTTGCTTTACATTCTTAAGTAACTATCAGCAGGAATTCAGATGGACACACTGTCATCTGCAAGTAAGCTACAACTGGCACTGAGATGAGCAGAAATGTCTGTAACAGAATCACAGCTCTGGTATAAACTTGTAGGACATTGAAAGAAATAACTGCCTTTTAAGACTACTTCATACATTCAAAACATAAAACAGAACCTATAAAAATGGGGGAAAGCTACAGGGAAAACTGTTGCCTGTGGCATTGTTTTTCAGTAACCTTACATAGGTCAGAAGCTGTGGAGGACAAGGCAAAGGTTTCTGTGGAAAATTGTAGAAAAACACCTGATGCCAACATCACAGAAACAGGAATATCTGTAAGGCCTGGGCTTTTGGCTATGTCTAAGCATTTCTCAAAGTGCTTCAAGGAATATTTTGAATATTTATAGCTGAGAATTCAAAATCCTTCTCTTTGTTGGCCTGAAAATAGCTTTGCTTTTGAATATAGAGTGACTCTTTCTGGTTTATTGTGGTGATTTTACCAAATAACTTTCCCCTCTTATGGTTTAGTTTTTATATGAGGGATAATATAGCCCCTAGATGCTGGAAATAAACAACATATTACATTGCTTAGAGCCTTCCAGTGTCATTTGGATAATTCCTTTAGTAAATTCCCTTCTCATCCAGGATGGTTCCTTGGCCAAGCTGGGTTTCCAGCACATTCCTTTAGAAGTCTCCTGTCTCAGTGCAGCCCAGTGAGGGGTGGTGACACTGAGCTGTGTGTCCCCTGTGCCCTGCTGCTGCCAGCAGCCCTCGTGGCACAGACTGGTGCTAAGCTGATAGCCACAAACCCAAGGAGAGCCAAAGAGCAAGCAGCCTGCTCTGAAACCTGCAGTCAAGCCTTTCTCTGTTAAAATAACTCTGGTACCAGCAACAGCCTAATCTGAGCAGGCTGAGGTCAAAAAGTGCTGTTTTACCCTGCAGCAGAATACTTGACTCGAGCAGCAGATGAAATTAATCTCTCCTGATCTCTCCATTGGGACTGCTGGATGGTTTCCAAGGTCTGGGCAGGCCTGTGGAGCATTAGCTCGAGTATTCCAGGGTTCCTGTGGTCCCAAAAAAGACACATCCTATACATGCTGTTCAGTTCTCCTCTGGCAGCACAGGATGCAGTGGCAGACATCAGTGCCTGAGATTTTTTTTTTACTGAGCCTCTCACAGGACTCAACCCAAGTGCAGCTGCCCTGGTTAGAGCTCATCAGTCCCACGTTTCCCCCTCTAGAACACAGACACTGGCAGTTGTCCTAAAGCATTAAGCTCTTACATGGTAATTTAAGCAAACAAACAAACAAAACCCAAAGACATTTGGGGTGTGACTGCTGAGAGTATTTTAACTCTGCAGGCACGAGACTCTCACACCTTCTGTAATTCCTGAGATTCCTACTTCACTTAATTGAAATTGGATATTAATTTGTGTTTTCTGAAGGAGAACAGCCCCTCTGGCACTAATTTTGTTAAGATACACAACTTTCAACACAAATTTGGAATAAAACTGACACTGGCTCAATGTAGTAATATACTGAACAGAAAGTTTACTGAAAAATTGTTAATTTTCCCCCCTCCATCACAGAACAGCTGTTTTACTGTGCTACACAAGCTATTTGCTTCCTACTGCTTGGGAGTTTAGACTGTTTGGAGAGACTGCAAGTGAAAACAAAAAGTATTGGAAACCTCTAGTGTATTTCCTGAAAAAGTAATCCTCTTTAGTTGTTTACTTAAATCTTTTCCTAAAGTAGATTTTTGTAGCCACATTATACTACTATCAAAAAGATTTGATTCAGCTGAGGAGGTAAATGAGACCAATGTGTTTTGTCATGAGTAAGAATGAAGAAAAATTAAGCTTCTTTCCATTGTAAATATTTACACGTTGGGTAGCGTAAAAATTTACTTTGAGGTATTTACAGTGGAAACACCAACTGTTTTTCAAATAGCCATAATGGTCTGAATGTTGTTGCTAAAGCTTAGTTACTCTTTCTTCTTTGTTTTCTGACAGATTGTATGATGAAATGTCAGGTAATACACTTTTGGAGCACGAACCATCATCCTGTTTTATTGGTTTAATCAGTGTGAAAGGAATGTTTTAATTCACTATCCAATTACGTTCCTGAGTGTGTTCATTTTAATAGGCTCAGTATTTCCCTAATTTATCTGCTAATCATCAGAAATGCATTTGGCCTCAGCTCAGAGACTGCTGTGTCCTGGGTCTCAAGCTGGGATTAGCACAGTTCTAAGAAATCCCGAGCAGGTCTGTGATGGAATTGGAGTTTTGCACAAGGTGAGAGCAGCTGGGGTGATGTCTGTGTGCTGAGGGCTGTGTGTGCTCATCTCCACAGGCACCCACAAAGGTCAGCATTTTCTCTGATACAACTTCCTTAGCAGGGTTTAATTACCAGGAAAAGTGCATACAGTGACAGAAAATTCAGTTTACCATGTAGTTAAACTGGCCTTGCACTTGTATGTTTTTGAGCTGGGTGAGTACTTGTAAGTACTTAGATTGTAGTGGTTGTACTGTAAATGGATCTCTGTGTCTTCTCTGGAATAAAAAAATGTTTTTTCTGAAAATTTACCACCTTGTAGGAGTTGGGAAGGGGTGAGATTTACTTGTGGCATTATCACAAACTTGTTCAGCACAAATCTGAAAATTGAATGTATAAATCAGGGATTAGTTTTGCTAGGATCCTTTCCCCACAGCAAATTAAATGCCTTGAAAACATTGCTCATCCTTCTTAACTAACAGAAAATACTATTTATTATTATTTATGGAATTATGAATATTATTGATTTCTGCAGTGTTCTCTATATAACTAGATTTTTATTAGAAAGAAGCCAAGCCTGAGCAGTGAAATTAAAGAGATTTTTTTTTTATGTCTAAAATTTGATCATGTTGTTATTTGGACCTGCCATAAAAACAGTACCAAGAAGATTTCTAATAAGTCTCAGGGTATATTGCTATATAAGAACTTCTCTCAAAAGTAATCTTTTTAAATGTATGATTAGGTGATTCCATGAAACCTTGAGTCTTTATTTCCTCACAAGATGCAGTGTTTGGACATGATATAATGCTCTGTTTCCTGTTGGTTGTAATCAGACCAAGAAAGCCAAGCTTCCCAGACCTCTCCGGAAATAGGCTGATTCCAAAAAAAAAAAAAAAACAGATGACAAGAGTTATTAATGTCCCCAAAAGCAAACTCCTACTCTGCAAGATAAATAGAAATAGTTCAGTCTTCTGCAATAGTGTCAGTAGAGTTAGTTAAGTTAGATAAAAGTCAGATAACATCTAGGGTCAAGAAGAAAGGATAAATAACTGAAAGTCACCCTATAGTCAGTTTAATATTTTGTTACAGCTACAGTATTTAGCAAAGTCCATATAGACACAATACAATTTTGATACACCTATCAGAGAAATAACATAATTTTAACAGAGCTCCTTTAAGTGAAATATCTGTTTTGATCCCCTCTTGGGGAAATATATTTTCATGTTCCAGGATGAAACACTTGTTGCCTTTAGCTTTTTATGTTTCTAGTTCTGCAGTGAGAGTTGATTGACAAACAGCAAATGCCATATGCCTCCTCCTCACCCTGCAACCAGAAGGTTGGGGTTAAAAGTGAGAGGGGAAAAATGGGAAAAGAATTAGTGAGAGCAAAAGAAATTTGGCAGCATCAGAAATCTGTATGTCCAATGAAGTGCTGAATGACACATTAAGGCAAGTCAGCTTAATTATAAATTATATGTGGTAAATTTCAGGATAAAAGCATTTTAGAAACTAAATCTCCACTTGGTATGTTGCATTATCCTGAAGTGACCCTGGGCAGCCAAATGTTCTTGCAGTCTGTCCTTGGCTCCTTTTTGCATTATGCAGGTTCCTAAGCCAAATTTGCAAAGTTAAACATCTGAGCTGTAAATAAAGATCCCTAAAGCCTACTGTGCTTTCCTTGTTCTAAGAGTCCCTTCACAGTATGGCCTCAATTCAACTAAGTACTTAATATGTGCTTAAATCCCACTTAAATCAATGGGATTTAAACATTTGCTTAAATGCTTTGCTAAATCATGGCCTATTAAACTGTCTGTGTTGGAGATCAAACTGTAATTTATATTGCTGTGATTTCTTCTTCTGGTGTTCAACATGAGACCCCAAACTACATTTCACTGTAGTCTTGCTTGACTGAAGCTGAACTGTTTAATGGGAATGTGTGCAAGACCTGTATTCCTCATGTGCAAGAAACAGGTTTTATTTACTTTGGTCATCAGCTGTTGTAACTTCACTGATAAAGTGGAGTTAAATAAGCTCCATTAAGAGGCTGAATGTTTCTCACACACCATCATTTTGAAAATGAATAGCTTGAAATTTTTCTTTTTCAGTAATGAGTGCAGCTCCTGGTTAAACGCAGGAACATACAGTTATTTGTACAGAATGGAGATACATGAAAACATTTGTAGAGGAAGAGGGAAGATTTTTAGATTTTTATTCTTTTGCTGATTTGTTGGCAATCTCTTCCTGGCTTTTTTTTTTTCCTTTTT
>VZTT01066906.1:39366-50651 GCA_013400855.1 Buphagus erythrorhynchus
GTGTCCGCTTTTTTTTTTTTCTCTTTTTTTTTTTTTTTTTTTTTTTTGCAAATGGAACTAGGGTTGTCAAGAAAAACAGCCTTTTGTAGCTGAGGAGGCAACAAGAAAAGGAGATGCCAAAAGAGCTGTCAAGACTCCCCAAGCAATTGGATGTGTGGAGAAAACATGTCAAAATTATTGCAACTGTATATAGCATAAATTTTTTAGAAGAAGGTCACATGTCCCACTATGCCTGGGATGCCCATAGAGATTACTATGGCCTTATCACTGTTTTTTTGGAAAAGAGTGAGGATGAATGGTGGGAAAGTGAGGACACTTCTTGACTTCTTCTTTTCTCTGCTTGTAGTGGAAATCAGCCAAAAATACAGCTCATATGCCAAGAAAGCCTAAATGAAGAGATGAGTGGAAAATACCAGATGCTTGAATTTGTCTTGGATTTTCTCAAAACTGCTAACACTGGTTTTCTCCTTAATTAGCCAAATAAGGGATGGAGTGCATTGCTTTTTCATGTACAGATATTTTTTGGATCCTCTGAGTTAACCACCTCTGGGGCACTGCTGTCCATGTCAGAGGAGTGCACAACATTAACAGGAGATAAATGCTGTACATCCCATACTCCTCACCCTGATCACTGCTGCCTGCCCAGGATTCCCCCAAGACTGAACTTCTGAGACTGCTCTTGTCTGGAAGTCACTTTTCATTTCTGTCCTGAGAAGGAATTACTCTCAATGCATGATTTTTTCCAACTGGACAAGATTTATTTTCAGTCCAAGAGCTGTCTTTTGTTCAGTGCTTAGTTTGTTGTGTCACTTGTAATGACTATAGTAATATCTGGAAAAAGAGATAACTAGAAAAGCCTACAGCACTTGATTAGTCTGCTCAGGATATCTGACAGAACCCTTTCAGACAGCAGATATAAGTGGTATGAACACATACAATTTCATAGTAATCTTAATATTCCAGTTATTTCCATAATTTTATACCGTATATAGCTATATTAATATTAATGTCACACTTAGAAAAATGAAATACATGCAGGATAGTTTGTGGTTTAAAATAAATGGATATAAAAGTAATGTTTATATTCATAATATATTTTAATAGTAATTTACTACTAATATTTAAAATCCATGTGTCATCATTTGGTAAAGAAATCCTACTTTAGGATGTAAAATATTCCAAATATTTTAGGGTGCATTGCTGATTTGAAAATGCTTGTTTTACAGTTTTATATATATATATATGTGTGTGTGTGTGTGTATGCATATACGTGTTTATATATATATATATGTATATAGGATGTAAATGTTTCTTAGCAGGTTTTTTTAAACTCTACACTCAACAATTACAGAACTTCAGTGAAAGGGAGAAAATAGTAATTTTTTGAGCAGGGGAAATACATCATCTTCTCATACATCATCTGCTATTACAATTTCTTCCTATCTGTATGTTTATTGAGAAATCTTTCTTTTGCAGCTTCCTTTGTTCCCAAGCCTAGATAAAAATTATAACTACTTTTGAAAAATCTTATAATGTTGCAGCACACTTTATTTCACCTCAACGGCTGATTTTTGAATTGCACATGAAAGTTTTCCATGTTTTCATGTTAGTTTTTTAAGACTTGAAGTTTCCACAAATATTTACAGCTACCCACTCTTTTCTCACAACTAAGAAGTATAGATATAAAAATCCACCCCCTCTGATTTTCACACTCTTTATCATATATTGAATTAAATTAGAAGGGAAAATGGAAAAAAGATTAAATTGCAATTATATTACTCTCTGCAAATGATCATAATTTGATTTAATTTCAAATGAAATATTAGTAAAATGCTAACTTTTCTTGGTGGGAAATGCCATTAATGGAACAGTTTCCCAGGGAAACAGAAGCAAAGTGATTAACTGTCCTTTCTGCTTCAGTAATGAGATCTTCCTAAAATAAACAGTTTTGACTGGTTTAGCATTTGTCTTGTATTTATGCCCAGTTCTAGAACCTCAACCTATACATGGTATGTTCTGGACCTTGTTTTAGGGTCTCAGCTCTCTGTCTTAATTGTCACACTTTTTAGAGGCTGTAAATTGCAAGCAAGCTACAAGAGAATTAATCCCTTTTAGATTCTGTAATAAAAATGAGGGGAAAATCATATACATGTCTAATTTCAGTGACACAATGAGTGAATGTATTTTTAAAAAATAAATGTGAAAGATGTCCATATGCAAGTTCTCATGAAAAGATTCAGAGGTTCAAAATTAGATCATTTCAATGTACTCTCATGGTTGGTTTTCAGTTAGAAAATTGAACTCCAGAAATGTCCCCCTGGCTAAATGAGGCTTTTGCAATGTTGAAAGTAATCAATCAACTCTCCAATAAGAGCCAAGCCTCAAATCCACAAGCATGAAACAACAGCTAGTAATGGCTATGTGAATTGATTTCAGAAGGTTAAATGTGCACATTCAGGGCTTAGAACAAAGTCTCTGTGGCCTTATCCAAAGGGGATATCTGTGTGACTCACATACTTTGCATACACTGTCATAATGAAAATTAAGAGACTGGGTTTAGATGAGGCCATGAAGGTTTATTCATGGTCAAAATTTAGACCAGAGCTTTTTTTCCCCTGATGAGCAAGGTCCATGGAAGTCTGACACTGAATAATTTTGTTCCCTCTTGGGACAGAAAAAAAAAAGGATGTAAAAACCCCAAATGTGCTAAATATATGTGCGATGGTAGATTTTTTTTTTAATTGGTTAATAGTTGGGCACATCTAAAGGATAAAATATAATTTTTTGTTAGACATAGATGAAAATTAAAACTGACAACAGCAAAAGTTGTTGGCTTCGATGCTGAGGTTGTGGCTAAGGCTGGCATCAATTGTTTGTTTAAACTTTAGAAGAATCAGTCTGAAAAATGGGTTCATGGTAAGAAGGGGATGTAAATCTGTAAGTAAACATGCCTAAAGCCAGGGTGGGTAGAAATAGGTAGGCTTTGGTTTACTGTTTACCCAAAGTTTGCTCCAGTATTGGCATAATTAATGGATTTGAACAAATGTAGCAATTCTGAGCAGCAGAGAAATCTGACAATGAGCCAGGGTTCAACCAAGAGTGGGATAGAGATGGATTCTGAAGAAATCATATGTAGGTTTTCTCTGTGGGACTTTGCAAACTAAGGCTGTTATTAGATATAGGCTAAAAAAGGGATTCTGGGCTGTTTGACATTTAATACCTATCACAGAAGAGGTTTCCAGGCTAAAACCAGCACCATGTCCTTCAGACCTCAGAAAATGACAATTATCATAAGGGCATGTAGATCTCCCTGGACTGAAGTGTTTATGTTACCCATGCTAAAACTGTTTCAGACAGATGAGGCAGAACTTGGATGTCAGCTGTTCTCCCTCAGAGGGAGTCCTTGGCTCAGATTGCTGTTTAGGTGCTGTTGATCTTCCCTGTCAGGGCAACGCTTCCAGGGCTAGGTGACCAGCCAAGCTTTTCCTGCTCAAGCTTGTGTTTAGAATTATGCCTGTGTTCCTTGGCTGAATTGGAGCTTAAGACCCACAGCTGGTGTCAAGCAAGGAAATGGCATGGGCACTTACCAAAAAATCCAAAATTAAAAGGAATGGGGGGTGCAGTGAACAGGCACTGTGAGCAGGGAATGGCAGCCAAGCATGGGAAAGATGGAAGGTTTGACAATCAATTAATTGTGTAATTAACACAAAAAGCCTAATTGCAGAAAACAGAGAAGCAGAGGCTTCAAAAGAACTTCCCAAAAAAAGACTGATCTCAAAAAAACAGAAAGAAAAAAGGATCTAATGCTGATGATTTAAATTGTGTGGAGCATATAACCAAAAAAATGAACAGAATAAAATGCCAAACAGGAAGGGGGGAAATATCTAAAAACCAGAGAAATTATTAAATTCCATTTTTTAAAAGATCATTTTTAATGATGTTTTGACAAATGTCACAAGGATTTGCATTTTTGAAAGAAGGAACTCGTTGCAGTGCATGCATTTGCGGTACTTGGAGCCCTTCAGCTGATGGCTCTGCGTGCTCACTGTGATGCCACAGCCTCTGCAGCCATCTCGTGGGGACACTGAGCCTGGTCACCGAGGAGAGCCAGGCTGGGACACTGAGCTGCTCAGCAGCACAGCCTGCCTGGGAAGGGCTCGTCTCTAGGTTTGTTTCCTTGTCACAATGAATTTTTTCTGGGGGCAGTAGGCAGAGTCCTACAGCACATGCCAGCGAGTAGTGACTGCAAATATTGGTAGGGGATTTCTCACTCACATTCAGATCCTGGGAACTTCCCCTTCCCTAATCATCATAGATTTACTCTAGGAGTAAGCATGCAGAGCCTGGGGCGCTGCTGCAAAGCAGCTGAAGGTCCCTTTCAGGCTGAAGCTCCATCTATTGTGTCCTGGCAGAGCACAGGACTTACCAAAGGAGCCTTGGAAGGGTTGGCTGTGTTTGACAGCAGCATCAATAGGCTGCAAGGCTGAACAATCTATTTCTGTTTCCTCCTCCTGTCGACTCAGATGCCTTCTGTTATTCTGTCCTCTCTGATTATACCCTTAGTGATCCCATCCTGCCAACTCAACCAGCCAAATCCAACTTGGGGACGGTCCTTCCTTTTTCATAACTGCTTGACTGTCTCCCTCTCTATGTCTTCTTGGCAGTTTTTTGCTCTGCAAATCAGTGAAAGAGAAGCTGCTCATTTCACTGGAAATAGCAATCATTTTCCTGAGGGTTTTGTTTATTCAGCTTACAGAAAGGCAGAGACCAAAGCAAGCTGATTTGTCCTGACAGGATCAAGTGATGGAGGTACTTGGCCATGCACTTAATGGTTCTTCTCTAAGGACTATTAATGCCTTTTGACTATGCTTATCCCACTGCCAGCAGTCAGCCTTTGCCCCAGCAGGGCTGTTAAATATTCCAGGCGAAGTTTCCCTTTCTGCTTCCAGTGATTCACCAGCAGTTTGGGACACAAAGGTATCACAGGCTGTTCACCCAGCCAGGTAGGAATATGTTCACCACCCTGAATACAATTTCTCTGAATTCCTTAGGGGAAGTTCCTGCAGATCCCTAGCAAGCTGGCCCACCACCATTCCCAGGTGAGCTGGCCATGTTTAAACATCCACTTGGCAATAGGAGGATTCCAGTCCTCAGGTTTGCTTCTTAATGACCTTGTTCCTTTGGCATGGTGGGCAGAGTGGAAATGACTTCCTGGTGAGGACAAATGTCTGTGTTCTAAATGTATGGGAGGTCATGGCAAAAGGCTTTGTGAAGAGCTGAGCAGCTGCAGAAGCTGTAACCTTTGCCTTCTGAAGTTCTCTGGCTTTGGTCCCCTACTATGGTCCCTCAACTATGCTTCAGAAATGCACAGAAAAGAATTAAAAAAAACAAAACAGAACAACTTTTCTTGCAGTTTGATCAGGGAACTGCAGTTTATTGTAGCACTCATTTAAATGCTCAGAGACTATTATCCCCAATAGATGAACTTGCAATGAAAAGGATTAAACAGTCAAATCACCTATGTTTGTGTACAGAGCACCATAAATTGATTAAGCAGTGTTAACTGGATCTGAGGTTTGGGATGAGATATGAGAGCTAAATCAAAGTGTAATTTCAGGGCTGTAATAATTATTGATGTGGCTACCTGGGTTTTTGAAAATGTTTTTTGCTAAAAGAAAATCTTCAGACATCTCAGCATTTCCCCTATAACTTCTGTTCCTAGGAATCTCTCAAGAATTTTCCTAACCTGATAATTTCTCTTTATGTGTCACTCATGTTATTTGCTGAAACACATATGGTCTATGAACAACCAGTGAGGCTCATTGCTAAATGATCTTTAACATATCCTGAGATCTGTTTATCACAGCAGTGTCTCAGAAGAATCCCTTTCAGGTTGGTTTGGGTATGGTGAGAGTCAGAGCATCCTGGGCTCCAGCATCAGGTCTGATGCAACCTGTTCCCCTCCAGTCCTTCCTCTTGCTGTCTGGTTTCTGCCCTGCTACATTTCCCACTTCTATCAAGTTGTGCTTTGCAGACACTTCCCCTAATCAGGGGACAAATTTTTTTGGCATTGCTTTCATGCCTTGACTTTTCTTTCCACTACAGAATTTCCTGCGAGGTGCTGCACTGGCCACAGGGACGATGTGACCATCAGGAGTGGGTGCTTGAGAAATTTTACCTTCTAAAATGGAGATTTATGATCCAGTGACTCGAACCTTTCCCTTTCAGGTATTCTTTGTTTCTAATTGATCTACAGCAAATCACATTGATGTTAAATGTTCCAGGAAATCAGTGTATGTCATCTCAAATGAAGGAATCTTGTTTAGCTACATTCATCTCAGATTCCAGTTGTTTTGTCTCTGTGCATGTCCGTGGATTTATTCTGTTGGCTTTTTTTTTTTACCTCAGGGAAGTACAGGTTCCTAATCTCATTGATCTGGTTTCTTCATTTTAGGTCATGTTACATGAAATTTCAAATCAGGTTACAAGAAAATCAGATTAGTTTCTTGTGCTGAAAGAGAACATTTAAATGTCTGGACTTGGTACTTAAAATCTTATGTTTTACAGAATTTGTCTGCTTTGGGTGTGCAGGAGGAGCAGAGCACTCAGTATTGGATGCATCACCCCTTAATTTTATTTCAAGGAGATTTTTCACAAAAAGTAAACAGTGGATTATACTAATAGTCTGACAAAGTAATTTTCAAAAGTATGCTCTGGCAGTTGAAATATCAATGCTGTTTCAACTGTAAGTTTCATTTACCTTCTTCAAAAAGGACTATGAATGTGACAGATCACATGTTCTGCACTCCAAGCTTGTTTTATGTTCTGGCACTTCCAATATATTGTTTTTATTATTCATCATTACAAGAAGAAAGAAATTAGTTTTATGAAAATTAGACAATGTAGTCACATTTCTAGGAAACATTATTCATTAGAATCAGATGCCTCTCTTTAGTCTCAAAACCATCTAATTACTTATGAGAACTTCACCTTTCTGCAGAAGATCTTATTTTTCTAAATGGGAGCCTAAATATCCCTTCTTTTTGATTTTTTTTGTTGCTAAATGTTAATAGTAATAATATTTATTTTTCTAGTCACCTGCAGATATTAAGCACTCAATGTGGCACTGAATATATATGCTCTACTGAAGAGGTAGTGCTTTAAAAGTTCACTGAAGAATTAAGCAAAAAGGTTAAAGTAAAAAACATTCCATTCTTAATGTTTCTGATATTAAAAGGTAAAGAAAAAAAACCTCAACCCTAAGTGAAAGAGTGGTGCAGTTTATATATATATATCTCAGAGAGGAAGAAGAATAATAAAAGCATTTTTCATAATATATAGGGTTTTTTCCTAATTAATTGCTCACACCTTATTAACAAATGAAAATAATGGTTTTTGATTTTTAAACTCTGATATGGACTTCAAATGGGGATTTCACTGTTTCTAGACTTCTACATCATTTTTCTCAGGTTTATCTCAGCTTCCCATGCCATCCTATGCTTTGCAATTACACCAGATACATAAGACTGGATCTGGAGCATTTATTTGAGGTTTATTTTTAGCTGAAAGCACCTTCTTTTCGATGTTTTGCTTCTTTCCCCAGAGTTAATCTAAATGTTCTTGGAGGTGGAATGCCTTTCCCAAAGGGGTTCTGAGCAGCTTGGCCACACGGTGGAGCGTTCGGCTCTCTGCAGGGAAAAATCCCAAAACTCCCATACCAGGGATCCTCCAGCAGGGAGGGATGTTGCAAATCCTCTAAGTTCTCCTGGAAGCACTGATCTTTATGGTGATTTATGTTTATATGTGCAATAAGAGGTGGGAATGGCTTTTGCCCCCACCCAGGTTTGGAAACAGCATCTAATGGTGAAATTAATTCCCAGGGTTTCATTCAGGCCAGCAAATCCAGTTTACTTTCAGCATTAGGATTGCCTTCACATGCAGGTGAAGGGGTTCTCACCCTGCTCATCACCCCTGGATGCATCCAATTCTTCCCACGTCCACTTTTATTTACAGGTAAATAACTGTGCTCACCCTGCTCCCCACGGGGCTGCTCCCTACAAAGCTCATTTTGTGCTCCAGGCTCATCCTGTGCAATGCTTGACTTGCATCACACAGAAGGGAGAGCAGCAACATTACTTAATAAATTGTTTATACATCCTCATTAACAAAGAAGCCCTTCCAGAGTGGATATTAAGACAAAGAGCTTTTGGCATTTGTGCAGATTTAAGGGAACATCTGTGTTTGTGATGGCAGAAGATTCATTGTGTGATAATAGAAACAGAGCCTCAAAGGAAAATCCTTTTACTCATAAAAAGTACGACTTTTTGTAAGAACTTTCACTCGTGCTCTTTCTGTTTTTTTTCCCAGATGTCACCACCTTCATAACTTTTTCCTTCCTATTGATAGATATGTTATCTATTTAAAAACAAGTACACATCCTGAAAGGACTAATTAAACCATAAACCAATATTTTCAGTAGTTCTGTTTTCTTGTTCACCTTTACGTACTTTGAAATACAAAACAAATCTAAAGGTCTGCACAGGCTGAATTAAATAGCTTCCTACCTTGGAGTTGGTTTAGTTTAATTGTTTAAGCATTTAAACCGGTTACCCAATTGAACAAATCAGTATTAGTTACAGCTAAGATGATTTACATGCTGCAAAGAGATTGTATTCATTTAATTAAACCTAAAAAAATTATATAATTCTGTTGATTTTTTCCCTGCGTTTAGGTACCACTTTAGAAATATTTTTAAATTGTAAAAATAACTTTTAAATTGTAAAAAGAACTGCACATCTTAAAACCTTGAGAAGAATATCTAGTGGTGTTTAAAAGTGTAAAAATTAAATACTGTAATGAGAACTTAATGATTATACCACAAGCAGGAAATACAAGAAAGGGGAGAGAAAAGAAAGAAATCAGACTGAGTTTGTTGTGTAATAATAATGAAAAGCTAAATATTAATGATAGGTTATGAGTCATAATTTTCTTTTTAAGATTTAAACTGTTTTGCTTGAGGCAAAACCTTAGAGGCTGCCCATATGCATCTTCATAGCACATCTCAAATCTTAAATGGGTTAATTTAGCAAAGCCCATGCTGGCTATTAAAGAGCTTTCTCAAAACATTCCACCTACAGAGGAAATAAAACCTACCATGAGACCAGTGAACACAATAGATGAACTTACAAAAAGCAGCATGTGTTTAATGTGTGCTGGCAGGAAGGAGATCATTACCACAGTAACTAAGAAAGTCTCTTCACTGCTTTATGATTTGAGGCTTTTCTTGTAACTTTTGGCCTCAAACACTTGATGTCCATAACCTCAGTGGTACTTAATTCAGCAGCAGATAAAGGTATTTGCATGGTGAGATCCTGGGAAGAAAGGAGTATTTGAAATATATGTATCAGGATTTTGTTAGTGTTTACCTAATGTTTGTAAACTGCATTTTGTATTGTTTTTTTAATCCTTTTGCACCGAGGGTAGCACACATAAAAGTCTCCCAACTGCAAGCAACAAAAAAGTCCGAGATCCTCACTTTAAAAAATGGGTTAAGAAAGGATCCTCCCTTGGAGATGTGAGTGTCCCATGTGGTCTCCTAGGGTGTGAGCTATGAGCAGTTATAAAAGGCTGTAGGGCTGACTAACCATCCACTGAAGGCAGGGGGGAAAAATATGATTTTATTCATCATTGCAGTGTTCCCACTGTTCAGCTGAATCCCATCAATTCAGAACACTCAGAAGTTCTATAGCTGTGCCTTTTCCTTTTGAGACTGAAAAGCTATTATGAGAAAACTTGTTATGTTGAAAAAGCAGGGGTGCTAATGGATTATTAAGTGTCTGGGTTAACCTTACTAGAGATGTTTTCATTGGGATAACTCAATTTAATATAGTATAATAGAATTTTCTAGTATATGTAAAAGTCCAAATGGTGATGTGTAAAAGCAAAGATGAAAAGTCCCTTTGAGAAATCTGTTTGAAAGCTGAGTATTTGAAATTGCTGTAACCTTATAGCTGCTTATCCTAGTGATGAGATAATGATATAATTTAGAAGTGGGAGGCTTAGTGATATATGTTTCATTTAGATTCTTCCTAATAGGTGACATTTGTTGAAAGCTGACTCTTGAACCATGCTGCATGCCTTTGCTACCTCTCTGCCTTGGAGCTGTTGGAGACCATAATTGCATTTTACTTCATTTCCTGTGTAATTTATGTGAAAATCCCTCAGTGGTAGGAAAGTACAAAGTCCAGATAATGAGTATGTGACAATGTATAAGATTTAGGATGGTTGTTTAGGTTGCAGCTTGAACTGCCCGTGACTCAGGCACTTTCAAGGTCATCTGATATTTAGTAAGCTCAGGCAGCACAGTGCTTCTGAGACTGTATAAAATTAATAACATTTTGCTTTCTTTTAATAAACATCAGTCTGAACATCATTGTTTTAATGTAGAGGTGTGTCTTTGGGGTAGGGTAAGAAGAAATGACCAATTTTATTGCATTGAGTTATTGCAGCATTTAGCCACAAGCACACTTTGTGTGAAGAATATTAAAAATACTTTTCTACAAGGGTGCAATATTTTGAAGTCTCCAAAGCTTTTCTCTTTTTGTTTTGTTACACTTCAAGAGTTTCTCCGTCATAGTTTCTTGATCTATTTCTAGATCTGTTTTTTTAACTAATGTGTTAGGTGCTGAATTCAGGTGATCATGTAAGCACAGCCTGGTGGCCCCAGCTTTCCTAAGTACAGTGTTGATGCAATATCCTGGAGAGCAAGAGGAATAAGCTCATCTCTTTGCAGACAGTAATTTGAGTAGTTGCATTTGTGGTTTTTTTCTTGGACAAATGATGATTGTTTGCTAATGAGTTAAGTAGTGTGTACCTAAACAACCTCCTAGGTTGTAATAGAATTACTAACATTCCTTATGCAGTGAGTTAAGCTCATCTGAATTTCCTTGCCCATTTTTTATGAACATCTCCTTTGTGAAGATGTTAGTCAATAAATGTAGGCAAACTGATCTTACTATTTCAAAGCCAAACTCTCTAAAATTAGGGTGTGATTTTAGCCTGGGAAACTGAGAGGATGTTACAAAACCCAAGGAAAGTAGAAATAGATTTTTATGGATGTCTGCTCCAGATACATCCCACCTCTTCCAGGCTTTTGACTAGCAAGGTTGTCCCAAATATCATCACTCTGGAAAGTTCTGGCTGTTCAGTTACTTTCTGCCATTGTCAGTTCCTGGAACTCTTCCTCTTTTCTTCTAAAATGAGAAATTTCTTCTTCTTCTTTTTTT
>VZTT01066906.1:50677-77024 GCA_013400855.1 Buphagus erythrorhynchus
AAATAGTCTGAAATTATCTTCTTCATTTCCACTGACTCCTAGGTCTGGCTTGTAACGACTCACGTAAGTCTGGAAAATAATTTGGTTACAGTGCTTTCAAAAAGGTCTCTGGTGAAATGCACAGCTCTGTGGGATGCGCGTCATACTGCTGGGCAGGAAAAGCTGCACAAAAAACTGATTTCCTCATAGCAGAAGAAGCTGCAGCTTATGTATTATTTTTGAAAAATCGGTTTTCTGATGGTGTCAAATTACTTTTTTGCCACCTGAAAGTAGAGTCCCAGGGACAGTGAGCCAGGCAGGCCAGGGCAGGGCTGCAAGCCAGGACATCAGCTGAAGTGGCAGTAAAAGCTGTCAATGCCTGTTCTGCCCCTCCATGGGTGCTCAGCTTGGCATGGGGCTGTTCCTGTTTGTCTTCAGCCCCTTTGCTTCCCTTGGTTTTCTTCCTTAGCCTCTGTCTTAGCACTGGTCTCTAAAACACTCCTGCAAATTTCCTGATCTCAGTATATTCTCTTCTGAGTTCTACTGTCACAGAAATTTATATTTTAATAGTCACGATACTCATCCAAGAATAAAAATAGTCATCTCATGATGCTGTAAGATCAGTTAACTGCACAGGAGGAGTTTTTAAAATGGATTTTTTTTTTTTAATGTGGGATGTGAATTCACAAAGAAAATTGAACTATAATGGGAACATTCCCCTTGATCCAAGTGTGATAAATGTCAGCAAGAGTAATGAACATGCTGAAATTGAAGAGCAGAACCTACTGTATGAAATTAGACTGTCCAAACAATCAGGGGGAGAGAATGATTTACCAGAGATCAGTAGATCAATTTTATTCTCAGTAAGTGAAAATTATGACTTTGGCACTGCTACCTTGGAAATCCCTTAACTGCTCTTATGTCCAGCTGCATATCTGTGTTACCTCTGGGGACTAAACAGGTGAGCTGAGATTGCAATTTGAGAATGAAATGTCTGTCTTTGAAGTCTAACTGAGGCATCTTTTGATCTTAGTTCTTTCAGCTCTACAAGTAAAAGTCCTCTAGCTACAAGGAGCTTCAATGTTTTCACACAAACTTGGATGCTCTACAGAACCATTACCTATCACTGGGGTCTCTGAATGTTTTCAGCACTGCTGATAATTAGTTCACTGAAAAATGCACAAGTTGTCTTGGTCAGTGTTTCCAAATGCTTTTTCCCCCCTTTGTTTTATGTACTTAAAGATCTGGACCGATGATATTCTCTTTTTCTTAGAAAGATGACTGGAAAACTTGTTCCTTTCTTAAATTTTTACCTTGAAATTGAGATCAGTGAAGTTTTGGATCTCCCAAGCAGGCAGATTTTGAAAAAGTCCCGAGTTGAACTGCAGTGCTGGAATGATGGGTAAAATTTAAACTCTACCTCTATGGGAATAGAGTGTATGGGAAAGAATAAAGCCTACTGTTTCCTTGAAATTTCAGTAAGCAGAGTTCACCAGCCCAGCTCTTTCCTGGGTAAGTGTTTGAAAATGCAAAATGATCCTATGGATCAAATGTGAGTCTTCCTATTACACACAGCTGAAAGTTTTGCAGTAAAAGGCTAATGTCCTGTTCTACATCCTGTTAATAGCAATTGAAGTCAAATCTATAACCCCTGTAGTATTCACTCAGACTAAAATAAACCCAAGTAGGTTTCTGGATTCAATAGAGCATATTGAAATGGGCAGCTGGGTGTTCTGGTGGCTGAACTGCTGGCTCGGTTGAAAAGCAAAACCAAAACCCTCTTTGTGATCTGAGTTAACACTTGAATTCTTTAAAGAGGCTATTGCAGGGATCATGGACAGCAGAGGATGTTGCCAACTTCAGGGCTAAGCTCTTGAAGGCTGC
Source organism: Buphagus erythrorhynchus (assembly GCA_013400855.1). Taxonomy (NCBI): domain Eukaryota; kingdom Metazoa; phylum Chordata; class Aves; order Passeriformes; family Sturnidae; genus Buphagus; species Buphagus erythrorhynchus. The sequence goes on from VZTT01066906.1 coordinate 52,541, forward strand.
TTTCTGCTTTCCCTGCATCCTTCTGTCAGATGGGCTCAGAATTCATAAGTCTCTTGCTGCTCGTTGTGCTTTTAGTGTTTGGTAGTAACTTCATATGATGTATGTGCCTCAAGCACTGGCACTATTAGTGCTGTATAAATGTCAGGCTTAAATTGTCCCTTTGTTGTTTTTTTTAGACTCTCAGCTTTCTTCTAACAAAGGGGAACAAAATTTGTCTGCCTTGTTGACACATTAAGATACACTAGCCAATTAAATCCATGTAAATCCGTAATGTTAGTGTTTTAATGGGGTTGGCTGTGCTGTAACACCATGACATTAAAGGATACTGCTTCATTTGTGAAATAGAGTCATCTCTAGGAACTATAGATGACATTAGACTTTAATCTCTCCACTGTGATTCCTTCAGATGGAAAGTAAGGCATCTAAAATCTCAAGGAAAACTATGAGGCAGGAATGGTAGTACAGAAGGAGAGATATCTGTGTTTCTCTCCTGCAGATTTTGGAGATCTAGCTTATGTCTTCTGGGGAATTTAGGCTGCTACTGTGTCAAAGCCTGCCTTTTGGGGCATTTCCTTAGTGAGTGTTTATCTGCAATGAGATTAATGTGTGTGCACATAGGTGGAATAAGCAAGGAGCAAACAGACTGTGGTAGAGGGGCTCTCATCCTCATGAGCTAAGGCAGCAGAACCTGGCCCCCAGTGCTGTGCCACTGGCTGAGATGCAAAGGAAAATAACTACAGCCAAGGAAGGACATTTGAACTGACATATTCCTGCTTTTAAATTATATAACTGAAAATGGATCTTGTGGCATGTCAAAGAAAGTGGTGATGTGGGTGTATTTGCAGTTCTGAGCATCAAAGCTCTAAAGGGTGTTCCTGGCATCCAGAATAGTTCTTTTGTTTTTCCAGCTGGGAAGGGGTGATAAGACTTTTAATGGAGATGTGCTTCTGGGCTGATATCTATTCCTTTTGGCTGTTTGCTTTCACTTGATGAATGGTCTGACAGAGAGAGGGTAGTGGGATGTTTCCTTTGTCCTGTGAACTGGACAAAATGGACTTACTCTTTCAGTACTGTAACAAAAGATAAGGCTTGCCTGTAGTTAGCCTTTAGTTATTTTAGTAAGTAAGTCTAGGGCATACTAGACAGTAAAAAAGTAAAACTTCTCACCAAGTGGCAACATTTTAGATTAATTCAGGATAGGGAGAAAAAGCAGCCTGTGCTATTCTCTACAGGAAATTTAGAAGACAGAACTAAATGTTCTATTTGTCAGACGCTGCAAACAAAAGTTAGCTACAACAGACCATTGATTTATGCAATCAAAATTGTTGCTGCACTATGTGGAGAGCTATTAAGGAGAGAAAATACCAAGTTAGGAACAAGCAAAAACTCTCTGCACACTCTTCCTTTCACTCCCACTTTCTGAGCATCAAATTATGTCCACAGGAACTATTAATATCTAGTATTTTTGGTCTATTTTGCTGTGTTTTAATAATGGGACCAGAATACCTGTCACTTCTATGATGGAGAAAAGCACTGAAAATTCACTTCCCTGGCCCCAGCAGAACCTGGAGCAGTTTATTCTGTCCTGGTAACCAAGCCCAGTATCACAGAGATGCTGACAGAGAGGTTGTGTTGGTGCTGACCATGGAAAGGGTGTCAGGGGACTCTCCACCATTAAAATTGGAAGCCCTGTGGGAGAGTGACATTGCATGTTTCTCTGTTACTAAAGGCTAAAACACAGAGCATGTAGCTTTTCCTAAGCAAGAACTTGTCTCGAGCACAGGAAGCAGAAACATCAACAGCACCTACAGAGTGTTGGAAACACCACCCAGAGCAGCCACTGCAGTGTATGGGATGGTACTCAGAGGGATGTCCCTCATCCACAACCAGGGAAATTTGGCTGTGAACTAAGGCTTGCACTTGGCCACCTTTGAACTCTGCTTCCCACCTTGACCTGGGCTTTGAGGGGCAGTGGTGGGGCTGCCGTGTGCTGCAGCTTTAAGGCACTGCCAGGCAGCAGCGTTTTCTGCAGGCTGGAGCACCAGGCAGTGATCCTCTGCTGCACAGGGCTCGCAGCAGTCGCTGCTCTCTGCTTAATAACATTTGGCTGCTGCTGCCCAGCGAGCTGCATCTGCCTGCCAGCACAGCAGGGTCCCACCTGCCAGCACAGCAAGGTCTCACCTGCCAGCACAGGAGCGTCTCACCTGCCAGCACAGCAAGGACTCACCTGCCAGCACAGCAGGGTCTCACCTGTCAGCACAGCAAGGTCCCACCTGCCAGCACAGCAAGGTCTCACCTGCCAGCACAGGAGCGTCTCACCTGCCAGCACAGCAAGGACTCACCTGCCAGCACAGCAGGGTCTCACCTGTCAGCACAGCAAGGTCCCACCTGCCAGCACAGCAAGGTCTCACCTGCCAGCACAGGAGCGTCTCACCTGCCAGCACAGCAAGGACTCACCTGCCAGCACAGCAGGGTCTCACCTGTCAGCACAGCAAGGTCCCACCTGCCAGCACAGCAGGGTCCCTCCTGCCACCATGGCAGCAGCGCCCAGCTCCCCTGCGCCCAGAGCTGCCAAGTCCTGCAAGAAGCAGCGCACGGTGAAGAGGCAAACTGGCATCTACACCTACCAGGAGCCACCCCACAGGTAAGGGATGTCCCTTCTCCTGAAGGGACAGTCTGCTTTAGTGGGATCTTGTCTTTTCACTTTCATGCAGACAGTGTGTGTGCCAGACTGGAGAAGGCAGTCTGTTTTGAGTAACAGTGTGGTAGCATGGAAATGAGCATGGGAAAAACACTTCTCTGTGTTTTAAGATGTATTTCAGACCTCTTTGTGTTTCTTTATTTTGTCAAAGTCACATTTCATACTGAAACATAAACACTGTAGATAAAGCAATATAACTCCAAGGAGCTCAGGGTATTTCATGGTAAGAAGTCTCTTATTCTTTTCTTGTGTAACTATAAATTTCCCTTGAATGTCCCCTGTGACTGAAGGGACAGGACTGCAGATCAATGGATTAGTGGTTTGATGAAATATCTCTCTCAAATATTATTCCATGGCATGGTTTAGGTTATGATTTATTTCTAAGTGATTAAAAGGCTGGTTTTAGTAAAACTGCAGGGAACTTTCCCAACAAGTACATAGCAATACAACTGGAAACTTCCTGGCTGGTGGTTGCTGCAGTACTTCAGATCCCTTCGTGTCATTCAGGGAGAAACAGTCACCACAGGTTTTTAGACCTAAGCCTCTGCAAGAATGAATATTGTTGCTGTTTCATAGACCAACAGGAAATTGCAAGAGTTGTAACTGAGCAAATGTGGTGACAGCATCTGAAAAGATGATTTAATAATCATTCACAGAAATCTGCATCAAAGCACATAAATCTTTTCACAGGGATAAGTAATTCTTGGTATGTGGGGTCCCACACCCCTGTGCCCCTCAGCAGGGAATAAGGTTAAACAGTGACCATGACTGAATCACTTGCTCCCCTCATTTTAACAGTAAAATATTTTATCATTATTGAAATAAAAATAATAGGTATGATTAATAAATGAATGTTATCTGCTCTTTCTGGAAATGTTTAGACAGCACTTTGTTCCAGAAGAATACACAGAGAGTCTTGCTAGCATGATGTACAAGGTGAATGGCAGGAAATGCCTGGAGAAGAAAGAATGGGATTCATGGTCAGGAGTGGGGATGATTTATGAGTGTCCAGCAAGTGATGGGGAGGGCAAGAGGTATGTCCTGGAGATTGAGAAACCATGCAAATTATTAATTATTAATTTAAAGCAATAAGGTCATGTGAGTTCCCTAGCTCCCTGTTCTCACAATGCTCTAATAGGTTGGATCCTGTGCACATCAACGCTTTGCTGAGAATCTGAACGGGAATAACTTGTCTCCTTTTTCCTCTTGTGGGGTGTGTGCTGGGCTGCCAGCAACTCAGATGACGACACTGGTGAAGAGAAGGCTGAGAGCCATGACCCAGAGCAGATCTTTCAGAACATCCAGTACCAGAAGGAGATTATGTCCAATATCCGCTGCCGGCCGTGGCCGATGAGGCAGAAGCTGAGGGCACTCAGGTAAAAGTGCCTGTGCTGAGCTTTTCAGGCTCACTGACTGTGACTGTGACAGTGACAGTGCTTCCAGCCTCGGGAGTTTTTCAGTGTAAGATGGAAGAGTTTGAGCATAGGAATGATTTAGAGCTGCTAGAAAAGATCTGGGGCTGGCTGAAGGCAGCAGCCTCTGGGTGGACAGTCTGTAAGTGAAGTTGTCTCTGGTGCATGACTGTGGCTCTCTTTAGAGTCACAGCACAAAAGAGAGCAAGAAATCCTGCTTTGGCTATTAACTACTAAAAGAGACTGTCAGCTATTCAGTGGTCTAAAAGAGGGCTGTTGGTAATGCTCCATAATATGTTTTTAAGTTAAATTGTTTCACTAGCCTGCTTTTTTAAGGTAATTACATGGTATAAGAACAGAAGCTGGTCATATCTTCAGGAAATATATTGTAAATGCAGTAAATACTGGACACTTGTAAATTTAAAAATATAGTCAGTGTAGTAAAAACATGTTTCACAGTTTAGGATTTCAATTACTATAATTCCAGATTTCCAATGAAAGAGCATGTGACCAATAACTCTTTGGGCCACCTGTCTAAACTCTGTCAGGTCATTCACCTCATGATCTGTGTGATGTTTGGGGGTTTTTTGCCCTTTTCATCTGGCATTTTCTCTCCAAATCCTGTATGGTGCTCAGATGGCAATGTAGCCATGAGGAATCCCTACCCTACCAAGAGCCCTTGTGTAATCTGGGAAGCAAGGAGAGGTTTTTCTCTCTCAGGCAGAGTCTGTGACTTCCTGCTTTCCCATTCCTTTTTATCAGATCTTGGTGGTCCCAACCACCTTCTGCTGAGGTCAAAGACTGTGTATGACCAGATGAACATGCACCTCTTTGCATCTCACAAGACAGCTACTCCACACCTGCAGGAGGTGTCAGTATCCACAGATTACCAGTCTGTAAAGGGGATCTTGCTATTTTACTCATTTGGGTTCTACCATTTTAAAAGAAATACTTTGAAACAAAAGGACAGAGAAATTAATTAGAGGAACAGAAAACTCTCCCTGCAGTCAAACTCTTGAATGCGGAGCTCTCTCAGACAAAATCTGAGTGATTTTAAAGCACCACTAAAAAGCTCAATAGTCAGAGAAAGCAGGCATTGCCTGGATGGGGGCTGATGGTGGGACAGCCCATGGCTGTTCCCAGAGCATCTGGCCCTGTGGTGGCTGGTGCTTGTGCAGAATCAGAGCTGTGAGCACTGGGACCAGGGCAGGGACTACTTCTCCCCCTCTCGCACAGGCAGGCGAAGGAGATCGTGCTGAAGTACGAGGGGAGGCTCACCAGAACGAGAGGTTACCAGGCTGCTGGGGCTGAGGTATGGCTGCTTTGCCTTAAATCTCTTAAACTTCTTGTTCCCACCAATAGCCACTTGCAGCTCTGACTCAGAGAAGTGTGTGTTTGCTGTGCACCCCTGATACTCCAGCTGAGGACTGTAGAGGGAGAAAAAAGCAGTTAAAAGCTTCTTTAGTTTTTACTTTTTTTTTTTTTTTCCCATTGTAATGTTAGTAATTGCATTTTTGCAGACTGATTTCATGTGTTGAGGGATGAATATCCTTCTGTTAATGCAGTATAAGCTTTCTTTTCAGACAGCCTACAAATATTGATGCCTATTAGAGGGAGTGATGTGAATAGGATAACAACAAATACGATGCAGAATCCTCTGAAGAGCTATTTCAACAAATTGGGGCCACAGTTCAATAGCTTAGTATGAAAAATGTGTCTAACCTTTAGTTTGGAAGACAATCCTACAATAGCTTATGTTAAATACAATATTAAGGAAGGGATTTTGCGTGCATAATACTCAGAGAATTTGAATCAAATCTTAGCAAATCTACTTACACCACTGAAAATAGACACTGGCCTGAGTTTCTGGAAATTTATAATATGCTGGAAATTGTATTTAATAAGCAACCAAGAGAAGATTTCTCTAATAATCTAAGCAGTCAAGAATATTTTTATCCTCATAACAAGTAGACTTTTAATTACTAATTTATCTTAATTCAGAAAGGCAGGGTTAGGCCAATAGAACACCATGCATTTTATTCATGTGAGCAAGTGAAGAGCTGCACTTGTATCTGGTGCTCTGAGATGCTGGTCCCCAGCAGCAATGTACACTTTCCAATGTAGAAAGAGTAAGTTTTCCTTGTTCACCTTTGCATGTGTGGCAAATTCAATGGAAGTAAAAATGCTGTTAAAATAAACACTATTTTTTACCTTTGATATGAGTGGAACTAGGACTTTAGCTAGAAAGAGAAGTGCTAAATCAGAATGTCAGTAAATCAGAGGTTGGACTTAGTGCCTGTTCTTTCTATATAAAACCAAAAGCTTTTATTTTAGAGTTCACTTAGAGAAGTTTGTGTCCAATCTAATTACCTCTATTGTATTTGCTTGAAGACATTCAGCACAGGGATGTAATTCAGTAGTTAATTAGTACCACTCATTACATGCAGGGGATCTGTATTCTTTTATCCTAGCACAAATTAGGGGGTATAGCCCTTACATTAGGGCTAAATTTAGCAATGGAAACAGAATGAGCTGCCTTTTTTTGGTGTAGAGGTTTTTTTGGTTTGTTTTTTTTTTTTAACTGGAAGAAATTTTTTCCCCACATATTTCTTAGAAAATAGCATAGTGACCAAGGAGACAAAATTGTAGCCCAGCAAAACAAGCACTACATCATCAAAATTAAGAACTCAGTGGTTGAACATGTGCTAAGAACAAAATGCAGCTACTAGGTGTATATGTGTTTACATTTTTTTTAAAATTTGCATAGTATATAGTGTTCATGATTGGACAATCCACTCATGGTATTATTTATGAAAATTGAGGTCAAAATACATTTTTACTACATTGATACTGAAAGCAATTTTCTTTCTTCAATTCATTTATTTTACACTTTCTTTGTAGTTGTTTTTTGTTTTTTTTTCCCAGTTAAAGCCAGATGCCCACATTTGGGTTCTAAGAGTGTAAATTATCCCTTCAGGTACACAGTAGGGAGGAAAAGAGAGGATAGGTATCAAATGATAACTTTAGCAAATTTTTCTTCACTGTGGACACATTGGTATTGTTTATAAATCTGTAGTGCAGCTGGCACAAGGGGCTTGAGTCCTTTCTCAACCCTGTGAACCCTGGACTGAAAGTTGCAATCCCAGCAATTCCCATGCAGTTCTCAGCATCTACAAATTCTTTAATTAAAATACTTCCCATTCATGCAATTAAATGCCCATATCCTCATAAATGTTAATTGACTTTGGCCAAAAAGACTGATTATATTTTCAGCAATTAAAATGTTATTTACTTCTCTTTCATTTTAGGAGATTAAATTACGTTACAGAATATTGACACTGCTATTAAAAATGCCTAAAATTTAGGCGAGATTTTCATATCTAGCTGTACTAAAAATACTATATAATGCCTGGAATACAATTCTTTTTCCTGTTGATACTGTAAAGTTACAGCTCTAACTCAATAACTCAAGAACTGCTCTCACTTTTGCACAGGTTGATTTTACTTTTTCTCCCACGTGTGTACAGTGTGTACAGGAAGATCCTCTGGCCGTGCAAAAAATGGAGGTTGAAATAAAGGCTCTACAAAATATAACCACAGGATTTCTGTAGGTGTTGGCTGCCATACATAGAGCTGAGAATATAGCAGTTAAATTTGCTGCTGTTGAATAAAAAAGCTTATTTTTCCTCTAAGAGAATTTCCTCTGAGGCATTTTGCTTCTAATAAGACCTTAGTCATCAATGTTTGTAACAATTCTTTCATAAAAGATAAAACATGAGCAAAATACTCAGCACTTCATTTTTTAATTTTTTTTTTCATGTGGAGAAGTGTCATATTTTTCTGCTTTTTTCTCAGCTTTGGAAGAAGTTTATTCGACTTGCATATAATTTTGTGGTAATCTTTATTCCTTGGGAAATGAGAATAAAGAAAATCGAGAGTAAGTATGAAGATTTAATAGTATAAGTAAAACACTTGCTGAAATGTTCAGTCTTATGGAGTATTTTTTTAATGTACTGAATTAAATAATATTTGGGAGGGAGTTAAATGCATATTTTCAGCAGTGAATTCTCTATTTAAAACTTTGCTTTTTCATCTTTTCCTGGTGCTTCAGAAACTGCACAGTTCTCATTGATGGTCTCAGTTAGGGGATAACTTTTGAAAAAGTCAATTTTGTTCCTTTGGGTTTCTGAAAATGAAAAAATTCTCTAGTTCGCTGAATGTCCTCCATAAGAGAGGTTTTTCTCTTCAGCCTGTTATTCAAATACTTCATGGATAAATGATTCAAGCTTTTATAGACTGTGCAGGTCAGGTATCTGTTTTTTGTGGTTTAAGGTCATTTTGGGTCTGGAGTTGCCTCTTACTTCATCTTCCTGAGATGGCTGTTTGGAATCAATATTGTCCTTACCATAATGACAGGAGCATTTGTAGTCCTCCCAGAGGTAAGAACACACTGTTAATATTTACAGAGAAACTCTCACTGTTGCACTTTCCTTTCTCAATGGAACAAACACCACACTTTAAGTCATGCATCAGTTTGAAATGTACACTGTGAAATTAATTATTTAGAATAAATTCCCCTATTAAGAGGTGTTTCTCTGCTGAAGGATAACAGATTTTTTTTTCTATTAGTGTTAGAGATGGTATTTTGTCAACATGGTACTGATGCTTTTAGGCAATATGTTCTTATCTTGTTACTAAAATAAAGAACCCATTCTTAAAAGACATAGAGGGTGTTGAGTACACTCAAGTCCTGTCAGTGTCATTAACAGGAAGAAAAACAGAGCATCCCTCTCCAGACTCTGGATTATTGACCATTAGAAAGCATTTGCTACATGTTCTGAACAGCCACAACTTTGTTTAGCTCTTGCATACAAGAAAGGCAATTTGCTAACTTTAAATTATTCATAAACATTATCTTGCCTCACCTACCCGTGCTTTAATAATGTTATCAGAAAACAGGGGAATACCTGATTTTATTCTCACTGCGCAAAATTAAAAAAAAAAAGTAAATGCTCCTTGATCAAATAAAAAGTAAACCAGAAATCAAAAGAGGTGTTCACATTTATTTTTTAATTTTTAAGGAAAAGTAAATTTAATCCTGAATGATCATTTTGACATTAAACACTGCTGCATTTAATTATAAAACACTCACATTGAAAGCATAGCTTTTAAAGCTGGTGCAGTGCTGACCCAGTACTGGCTGCCCTGAGAGCACCACCCATGTGGGCAGCCCTAGGTGGGTTCCACGGCACAGCCCTGGCTCAGGTGGGCTCGTGCAGCTCCTGGGACCTTCTCTCTCTTCCCATCTCCTGAGACCTCCTCTCTCTTCCCATCTCCTGGGACCTTCTCTCTTCCTCATCTCCTGACACCTCCTCTCTCTTTTCCCCTCTCCTGAGACCTCCTTTCTCTTTCCCATCTCCTGACACCTCGTGTCTCCTTCCCATCTCCTGAGACCTTCTCTCTCTTTCCCCATCTCCTAAGACCTGCTCTCTCTTTCCCATCTCCTGAGACCTCCTCTCTCTTTTCCCATCTCCTGAGACACCTTCTCTCTTTTCCCATCTCCTGAGACCTGCTCTCTCTCCCACAGCTCCTGGCCGGAGCCCCGTTTGGCAGCACAGTCAGCAAGACCATTCCCAAGGAGCACATTGCATCTGCTCAAGACCTGGACACCATCTGGTCACTAGGGGCAAGACTCAAAACCACTCCTTGTTATTTTGCTGTCGCTGTTCTGTTGTAATTGTTGGTTAGTGCTCTTACTGACAAGCTCTGGTCTTTGCAGGGCTACCTCCAGTACTCTGTTCTGTTTTATGGCTATTATGGTCGTGACAGGAAGATTGGAAAAGCTGGATACCGGCTGCCTCTTGCCTACTTCCTTGTAGGAATGGCTGTGTTTGCTTACAGCTTCATTATTCTTCTAAAAAAGTAAGACCACCCATTTACTGTTGCTCATAAACTTGTGTGTTCAGGCAACCAGCAGTGGGATTTACTCCATTTCCTCTGCATTTATTCCGTGTAGTTCTATTAACATGCTCACCTCTGTTAGTACCATGGAGGCAGACTGAGTTCAACTCTAGATTTCCCTTTATCTTGTTATAATCTTCACTCTCTGTTCCATTTCCCAGCCTACAAAAGGAGGGCAGCACAGATCATCTGTGTACTTTGTCTTTGTGCAGTTTAAGGCCTGACAACCGTGGAAGTCCTTTCCACTCTTTGTGGTTATAAATATTGCTATGACAGAAATTTCTATTTGACCTGTAATGCTTTCAGCATTATTAATATTCCTCTCTATTGAAATACAAATATGAAACTTCCACCCTAGGTGTAATATTTGCTTTGCTTTAGTGAGTACATGGCATCCCATTGGAATGTAAGCTTAATTTCTTTGCTGTGGAAGGGCCAGGAGTAGGAGTTATTTAGCAGAGAGAGAAAGACTGCCTGTGCTGACCATAAATCCAGGGATGTGCAATGCTTGGAGAAGGGGCAAGGTCACTCTATCCTCTCCTGATTTGCTTTCTCTTCCCTTCTGGATACCCATTTATCTGGCACAGTGCAGTCCAGGGACATGTTCAGTGCTGTCTGTAATAGCTCTGTTTTGAGGTCAAACCTTCCCATTTCATTCATTTATTTTTAATCTACCTGCTGGTTTGTGCCAAGGGTCACTGGTATATTTGACACTGATCTACACATCTGCAATTTCTAGATATGATCAGCTCTTCTCCTTCTGACTTAGCTCAGTGATTGTTTGCTTAGCTGTGTACAGCTCCCTTTAACATTGTTCTCTCAGATGCCCTTTCTTTCATAAGCTATTAATCTTCATTTCATTTCCTATGTTTTGCAATATTCTGCCACCTTGCTCGCCTGACATGAGTAGGAGGGGTTTTCTTTTTTATTCCCAAGGTCTGTAAAATGGCACTGGGTTTCTATATGACAATAACATATATTTTGAGGGTTAAAAGAGTGCAGCAAACAAACAGATCTTGTGCACAATCGCTAGTTATGCCAAACTAGATTGAATTCCTGTAACAGTGATCTTAGTGATGTTATATTCCAGCTGGATCCTACCTAGAAATTGTAAAACTAAAATAGGTGTAAGCCCACAGCTCTAGTAAGAGTTATTTAACCTAGAAATTGTAAAACTAAAATAGGTGTAAGCCCACAGCTCTAGTAAGAGTTATTTACTTTATTTGTCAGTTATAAAGACTGTAAATATTGAAATGCCTTTCTACAGTGAGTCACTTCTCTCTAGGTGTAAAGTCAAGTTCATGAGCTGCACCTCACCCTGTCCTATGTTCTTCAGAAAGCTCCCAACAGTGATACTAACTTCTGCAAACCTTTGGTGGCTCTAAATGTATAAACATCTGAAAACCATGAACCAAACCAGTGACTTCCTACATTACCATCTTCACACACCAGGAGCAGTTAAATACTGGTTATTTTTTACAGAATGGCAAAGAACTCAAGAATGAGTTTAGCAAGTGCCTCTGATGAAAATTACACTTTCTGCTGGAGACTGTTCTGTGCTTGGGATTATTTGATAGGAAACCCTGAGGCTGCAGAGAGCAAAGCTGCTGCCATAGTCAACAGCATCAGGGTGAGCAACTGACCTTTGAAATATTTCAAGTTGATTTACTTGTTAATCTGTAAGCCATGTACGTTTTTCCTCTCATCCCCTTGCACTTTCTATTGTTTTTTGTATTTATTTACAGTTCTACTTGCCTAGGGGAGGGGTAATATCACATCTGTGTGGTTTTACAGCACATCATATTTGCTTACATCCCAGCAAGGCCACAGTGTCCTTCCTTGGGAGAGTTTTATTTAATGTGCCTGTATGTGTGACAAGAAGTTAGATAACTAAAAACAAATGTGCTAGTGATAAAATTTCATTGAGTGTTGGAATCAAGTTTGTGTTAACAATTGATTTTTCAGGAAAAAAACCAAATTTATATAATGTGTAATTGTTTTTATGCAAAGGAAGTGTTTTATGCCTCAGGGAATCTATGTACAACAGCTCATCTTTTACAAGATGCTTTTTTACATTATAATAAGTTTTATATCCTTCTCTTTGGTTTATAACTTCCTGCAATACAATACAATTTATTGCTCTTTCTTCTTTATTTTATCAGCTATTAATCAGCCTCCCCAGGGAAGTGGTCATGATATCAAGCCTGTTGGAGTCCAAGGAGCATCTGGATGATGCTTTTAGTCAAATGGTTTAGTTTTAAGTATTCCACTGCGTATCAGCAAGTTGGACTTAATGGTCTTTATGGGTCCTTTACAACTTGAGATATTCTGTGATTCTGTGGTTTATTTCATCTCTCCATAACAAATGGAGGGACAGCTTACATGTCTCTCAATATTAGAAAACTCTTAAAAATACAGATGTTTTGCATCTAGAATTTAAGAGCATATGTGGTTTTATCAAAAGTAATTTATTTCCCAAATCTTTCATTCAATATTTTCATTATCATTGAACAAAAAATTACTTCAAATTGCACCAAGGATAAATTAATAAGCTGTGATATTTAGTTATTTCAATGACTGAGGATAACTTCTGACAGTACCATATTGTATTAGTGACACCCAGATTTTAAAATTTGCAGATTTTGACATCCTGCCAAAAAATCTGCAAATGTAACCCTCTTCTTATACCTCCTTGAGCATGCATGACTGAAAGTGCCTGAGTATCTTCTTACTGTGTATTTGTTTCTCAGAAATCTCCATCACTTTTTAATATCACATATCAGTGATATTATGATAAATCAATGAGGACAGTGGTATTTATCTGCTTGCACCTCCAGATGTGTTGTTTTTTTATTAGTATACTTTAATTTCTGTGAAAGATATGTGCATTATTTTTGCTGAACATTATTAAAATGGTAATGCTGTGTTTCTTTCAAGGAAGCTATATTGGAAGAGCAGGAGAAGAAGAAAAGCAAAAACTTGTATGTATATAAGATAAGAGATATTTTTAAAAGCACTGTTTTGATGCAGATGTCAGTGCTGATCTGCTTGCCTTGTACTTCTAAACCCTATTGGAAATGACCCTTGGTGTCACAAGGCAACCTGCTGTATTGATTGTATCTTCCTTTTTCCCTAGGGCAGTGACCATAAGCTTAAGAATCATTGCAAACATCCTGGTGCTTCTCTCCCTTGCGGGAAGTATTTACATCATTTACTTTGTCGTGGATCGATCCCAACGGTTAGAGCGCACCAAAAAGGAATTGACTCTTTGGGAAAAAAATGAGGTACACTGTCTTTATGCCACCTCTGTGTTAGAAGCAGGATTGCTGTCTGGGGGCTTTCTGTAGCAATATTGTGTGCAGAGGTGTAAATAGCAAGAGATGAGCCAGGAGAAATGAGGAATTAGCGGGCAGACCTGGATCTGCCTTGGTGCACTTGCTCCCTCAGCTCTGCAGCCAAGTGTTAGTGCAGCTGAACTGGGCAGAGCAGGGGGCAGGTGCTCATTTCACAAACACTGCAGTTCTAGCAGCTCCCTATTTTCTGAGCACAAAGCTTAATCTCTCCTGTCACTTATAAATCTACTTTTACGCCCAGGACTGAGCTGGGCAAACACTGGGCTGATGGACTAGAAAGGAATTAACTTTGATAACAGCAATTGATTCAGTATCATGGAATTCTCAATGTTCTGTGACTATTTCCATCCAGAGGAATAAGCAAGAGTAGGAAGTGAATAGGAATGAAGAAACCATTCACCCATTTCAGAGGAAGATGCTAGCATCATATTTCCTACATGTTAACTTTTAATTTCAATTAATAAAGTAGAACTTTAAAGCTACAATATATGGAGTAGAGACTCCCGAATGGTATTCCAGATCTATAATTTTTGATCATAACTACTGTTATTAATAATGTCAATAATAACTTTTTAAAGCATCTCCTCCAAGAAAAGCAATCACTAAAGCATGTGCCTCAGCAGTATTTCAATCAGCCCTCAAGATTCCACAGAAGACCTTCATCAAACTCTACAAAAATATTGCACGTTTCTGTTCCACAGGTCAGTGTAGTTGTGTCACTGATCACAATGATTGCACCCTCTGCTTTTGAACTTGTGGCAGCTCTGGAGATGTATCATCCAAGGACCACTCTTCGCTTCCAGCTTGCCAGGTATGGGCATGATTCAGTGTAAAAAATATATGGAGAGAAAAGGAGGAAAGGAAAGGTGTGTTCTGGTTGATGTTTCAGTACAGCCAAACCAGAGAATGTATGAGAAGTCAATGGTTACCAGTGCTGATAACCTGTATTTTACTCTCTTTTCAGGGTTCTTGTCCTATACCTGGGAAACCTCTACAGTTTAATCATTGCTCTCCTGGATAAAGTGGACAGTATGAGTGTCACTGTAAGTTTAACTTGATGTTTTCTGATGCGTAAAGCTAGTAGAATTCATAGATAGAACTCTGTTTATTGTGGAGTATATGAAGTCAGCTGAAAATTTGTTTGAAATTGATTAAAATATGATTTGATAGGATTGTAGAGTTAATTGTAGAGTAATTGTTTATTTACAATTACTTATAAGATCTTTTAAATTAGTCTTTAAGGATAACTGGATCCATTTGATTGCTGATGTAACAAGATAAATAGATTTCTGTGTGCTGCTGAAGTATTAAAAAAAACCCCAGATCTCATCACTGTAGGTCAAATATTTCTGCCTACCTAAATTAGCTTTAAGTCCTGCCCTTTGGTGTTCCATCTGACTCTATCCATTGGCAGCTGTTTAACAGCTGCCTAACTGCTGCCTGGAAATATATGAAGAAATGTCTGTGTGTGCACGTGCAGTAGAAGGTGCAGACATCTGCACCTATGTACAATTAAAAATTAGCTTTTGGGACATTTATTATTTCAGGACTCTGATGTGAACAACAACGCAAATAATTCTACCACCTCCTTAGCAACCAACACTCTTTCTAAGGATGACAATTTAACCATTCCTGGCGTACAAATTAAGAGAAATGGCTTTGTCACATCAGAAGAGCATCGCACCCAAGGCCTGGCAGTCTCAGACTCACTGGTTAACCAAACAATTCCCTTTAACACCCAGAACCCACAGGATCAGTGCTGGGAGACATATGTTGGTCAAGTACGTAATTGTTTTATTGTCATCTGCTTAATTCTCATTTGACAAAAAATTAACATCATGCTGTGCTGTGTTTAATTTCAGAACTTTTCTTTGTGTAAGTTCTAGAATGTAGCTAAGGATGATGTAGGAATAGTAAAGACTGTGCAAAGTGATATGGCCACAGATACAAGTTTGGGTTTTGTTCAGTACCTACAGTATGTTTAGTGCTGTTCAAATGTTCTTTTGCCAGGGTTTGGTCTCTGTCTTCAGCTCTGCACAGGCAGTTTGTACAGATCTGTGATATGGATCCTATTTTAACAGGGTACATCCTTCTAACCCCTACAGAGAAACAAGACTATAAAGACATATAAGCAGCAACATGCACTCAGTGCAGATTCAGATTGCTGCCTCAAGAGATGGAGATGTAGACCTGAAACAAGAATGACATTGTGCTCTTGGTCATTTGTACAATATTAGAAGTCTCTATTCATTCTGCCTCAATAAATCTCTAGACAATCAAGTGCTCTTCACTTTTTCAGAGGGAGAGAGCAACAAAAGGTTTCAAAATCCCATTAGTTTGTAGGAGTGGGGACAGTTGGATGGCAGTGCCATGTTCCCACACTTGAGGTGCAGAAAATCTGCAGATTTATTATGACACCTTTTGCTTCCCTACATATGAAGGGTACATTACTTGTGAGTTCCAGGGGCACTAATACATTCAGAGAGAAATTTTAACCACAAAAATGCAGATGTCACTGACCCATTTGAGACCGTGGTGTCTGACAGTGTCTCACACATGTCTAGGCCACTGGATTAAGAACCACATTAGTGTGTTTGAACATCAGGAGGAAATGACCCCTCCAAGGTTTATTAGCCTGACTTCTATTCTCATATATCCCTTTTGCACAATCTCATAAAGGTTTGAATGTTTGCTTTTTCCCCCAGAATGGCCTAGAGATGTATAGAACCCATTTTTTCCTATTTTAATTGTATATTTTTAAAGCTCAATTAAATATAGGATAAACACATTCTTTTGCAAGCACTAAACAACTATTTTTTATGGCTTGATGATCCCATGCTGTTGAGTTGTGGGTTTGTCTGAATAATAAGATTTTTCTCATTGTGAAACACTTTCCAAATACGTATTACAAGAGTCAGCTTAATAAAAGAATGGGGGCAACAGGAAAAAAAAACCATTTCAATTTAGCTAGATACATTTTTAGAATATTAAAAAAGAAAGTCATTAAAAAGAAAGTTTGATACCATCATGACCAGAATTTTACTGCTGCAAGCCATAAAAGGCACCCTGGAAGCTTGATTATATTTATTCTCTTTAACAGAACAAAGACAAGTAAGGGAAAAATCAAACAGGAAAATTTTAAAAGGAAATTATTTATATATTCAATTCATATTGAGCCAAAAATACAAGTACAAATGCAAAAGAGCCATATGCAGTCCATTTGCTTTCAGAATGACTCAGTATGTGTGAACAACGTGTATTTCAGGAGATGCTCAAGCTCTCAATTATCGACATGATTTTCACAGTTGCAAGCATCCTGCTAATTGATTTTTTCCGTGGACTGTGTGTCCGATACTTGAGTGATTGCTGGTGCTGGGATCTGGAAAGCAAGTTTGTAAGTACAACCCTTATTTTATCAAGCTAAGATGTTGAAGATGGGTAGGCTCCTTCTCTCAGTACTAAATGTCCCTAAAGTCTTTCCACAGATGAATAATTTTCTTGGTAGCACATATCTATAAAGGCACAGCTCATGCTGAGTTTAAATTGGAGGGTACAGGATAAAGGTTGTGATTAATGTTTTTGTCAAGCCTACTCACATGGCTCTGGTGCAAAAATTTGTGGTTTACACCAAATAACATCATAGAGCAGTTCCCACAGTCTAAGGTAACACAGAGGTCACGTAGTTTTTCCCCACATCCTCTTTTCTGCAGTTATAACATCTTTACCTAATGTAGATAGTGGTCCAAGGAATGCTAACCAACAGCACACAGCCCTTTAAGAAAATTACAGTGGTTAATATTTGGTTAGCAAGAAGCTGTTGGCATGAAAGGCTGCAGACTGTTCTTTGTCCTTCAAGATGTGAAGTAAACTAGAGAGGAATAAGTTTATTTAATCCCTGGCTGCCAAGTAGGTTTTGCTGTGTTCACACTGCCTGCCAGCAGTTGGTATTTGATCTGGATGTTTCAGGCTATGTAATGTCTGCAAACTGATTCAGTCAATGCATCTAATAAATGGTCTGAAAAGAAGATTAAAACAAAGGTATTCATCTCACACTGTGTTTCTTGTAGCCAGAATATGGAGAATTCAAAATTGCAGAGAATGTATTGCATTTGGTCTACAACCAAGGAATGATCTGGTATGTAGTTCTCACGTATTCTTTCTTGTCCTTTGTTGGCTGATTGCTAGGTCAATCTGATGATTTAAATGAAACCTATTTAAGCAGGATATTGACAGGGTAGTCTTTTATATTAAGAGATCATCTCTTAATAGTGAGCTATTAATTTGTTTACCTGGTGTGGGGTTTGGGGTTTTTTTTAGTCTATTCTATTGCTATCAAAATGGCTTCTGGCAACACTGAGCACTGACATGATATGATTTTTCCAGGATGGGAGCTTTCTTTTCACCTTGCTTACCAGCATTTAATGTACTCAAGTTGATTGGACTCATGTACCTGAGGAGCTGGGCTGTGCTGACGTGCAATGTACCACATCAGCAGGTTTTCAGAGCATCTCGGTGAGTCAAAATGAGAACGAAAGATATGGAAAAAATCAAATGCAGGCAATGGAAATATCTTTCATCAATATGAAAAAAATTACAGGAGATTTTAGCTCTAAAAGTTGACAATCAAATTTCACACTAACACTGATAGCAAAGGCCTGTGGGGCGGGTTTGTGAAGCAGGGTAGTTGAAGATGTGCAAGAACTAAAAAATATGTCTGGGAATATTCCTAGATAGCTATTATGGCCTAACATAAATGCTTTATTTCCATACAAATCTGACAGAGCACCTGTCAATAACCTATATGTGTTGACTGTTGCAAGTCCTATTTCTTGATGTTTCTCTCTTTAAAAGCTATGCAATATCTGCTTTTGTCTGTTGCATTGCACAACAGATGTCCTCATTTTTCTTCTATCATGATGAATATCTTAATTGTTTATTCAAAATGGAAATAATTTTGGGCATCTTTAATTCTTAATAATCAGTTATTTCTAACATTTTTTTAAGATTAATTGGCTTCTGCTGCTGTTCTTTTTCTCCCCCAACACAACTGAGCAGCAAGGGCAGCTTTTGTCAAAGAGTGCAGTAACCAGTTCTCTGGCTGCAGCAGTGGTATCTGGAAAGCAGTGCAAATAGAAATTTGATCACTGAGAGTCTGTTAAAACCATCTCTGTTTAGACTTTCTAATTATAGCAGAATTATTTTAATCTTTCAGACATGTTGATCTTGAACTGGATAGGTAGACTCAGACTTGCACCTTTTATGTTGCCTCTGGTTTTCTCTCTGATTAGTATAATCTGAAACATGTTACACCTTCTTGCAGATCCAATAATTTCTACTTGGCCATGTTGCTGTTTATGTTGTTTTTGTGCATGTTACCAACAATTTTTGCTATTGCCCGATACAAGCCATCCTTAAGCTGCGGCCCCTTCAGGTAAGGTATTATGGATCAACAAAAATTGCAAAGATTTTATTTCCCCCTCTTACAATAATCTTGCATGTTTCATAATACACCAATTACAGACGTGAATTCAAATCAAGTTGACAGGACAATGCTTTTCTGCACCAATATTTTACAGTTTAAAGTTTAAGAAGATGGATAGGTCAAAGTTCTGAGTTGCTCTGCTTTATATATGTAATTTAGTTAGTTTATATTTACATAATGTAATGTGCCACTGAGCAATCTCCCAAACATCACTGTCTTGTGTTTCCATTCAAGCACCCTCCAAGCTTGTTTTTAATTCAATGCAAAACTGCTTAACAAATATTCTCAGGATTCCTTACAACTTAATTTTACTTTTTTTCCCCTCCCACACCTCCTGTAGTGGCCAAGAAAAAATATATGATATTGTTTCTGAAACAATTCAAAATGATTTTCCCACATGGTTCAACACAGTGATTACTTACATCAGCAGTCCTGTGGTTGTCCTCCCTGCACTACTACTGTTATTGTAAGTACTTTGGTTTTTGTAGGCAGATTAAATTGATTGTATTAATAGTGGCTTTATCTCTCAACAGTCAAATGTAGATACTGAGGCACAAACACTGCATTGTTGTAGTTTCATTAAGCATAACTGAAAAGACAATTCCAACACCTCCCTGAATGTGTGTATATGGACCAGATAGGAATGAAAGTATATTAAAAAAACTGTCAAAAGTAATTTCTCATTCTGGGATACTTTATTAGAGCAAGTTCACTGTACTATGTCAAGGCTTGCAGTGCTGATGGTTCCAGGAAGTTTAAGAACCTTCTTCCCTCTAAAGAGTTCCTCTGAAATAAATTTTCCATTTCTTCATGGTCATTAGCTCAGTTTATGACAGTGAACAGGGCTCAGTCTGTCGTTTAAAGAAGCTACTCAGTCATCCTGATTTATGACAAGATAAATCAATTATTACAGTCTGCTCTTAAGTGTTAATTTAATGTAACTTGCTGCAGACTCTCCAGTGGAAGTCTTTTCTTACTTGGGTTATAAATAATTGTTCACAGTTGGGAAATAATATTGATTTTGAGTTTTTATAAATTCACTTTGCTTCTCTGAAAAGTTCTATTCTGTTTTGCTTGTACCTTTGTACCATTTTTTCCCTGTGTAAACTGCAGACAAAGGCAGAGCTTGTCCCACTGACTGCTTCTCAAGTCAGAAAGATCAAAGCAATACTTCCTCTAAGCACATATGTAATTGTTTGTGGTATGAAGTCTAGCTACAAGACTTCGTCTGAAACCCAGTGCAATCCACTATGTCAGGCCATAATCTGCCAGGATCTGATCTCATCTGTGCCAGGGTAAACAAGGTGTTATTTCAGCCAGCCAACAAAATTGCATTGGTATGGTTGTGCAAACTCAGCTGTAACTCTGGTGTCTCTGTTCTGTAACCTTGGACTGGGAAAAAAATACAAAACAATATCTATCAAAATGATTTGTCTAGAATTAAAAAAACCAAAACAAACGAAATAAATAAAACGAACTAGAAATGCATCCCAGGTTACACACACAATGAAAAGACCTGCAAAAAACACAGGTGAAATTAGAATTGCTGCTAAATCTGTTTTCAGTGTCATTTTTTTCATTCATCTATGTTTGCTTGGAAGAAGGCTGTAATCCATTATTACTGTATAAGGAAATGCTACAGAGCAGCAGCTGAACTTGTACATCATTTTGACCTATAAACCCTCAAAAAGAAACTCAAGAATGTCTGAAGTGACTCATATCACCCCTTTCACTTCTAGCATGCTAATCTATTACCTACAAAGTATTGCAAGATCATTAAAATTCACCAACAATCAGCTAAGAATGAAGATACAAACAGTAAGTATAGTGAAAAGCACTTTTACATGTAATTTGGGGGGGGTCTTCAGTAGAGTATGAGCCTAATTAAATGTCTAAAGTCACTTCTAGTGTTTCACAACGTAAAACAAATCCTGTATTTTTCATCCTTACACAGCAGGGGATTTACTCTCTAATCCATAATGACTTACAGATTCTGCTTCTTCTGAATGTATTTTAGGAAAGAACTGAAGATAAGAAAAAGGTGGTTCAGATGGCAGTAGGTAAGTCGGTGACCTTTAGAAATGCCACTATTAATAAAGCATTTGGACGTAAACCCATTTTGATTTCTCATACGTATAGTGAAGTACCACTACATTTTAAAAATTGTGTTTCCTGTAGAATCCTCCTTTTAGATGGTTTTTGAGCTCAGTTTGACTTAATCTTGGCAACACTGAAAGACACTGTGCATAGTTTAAACTTAATTCACCTAGAATCTCTGAACTGGTTATTTTCCTGCTTCTATCACCAACAGGGAAAAACCTGGGGATGCCTCTGATTCAGATCATCTCAGACTTTGCACACAATTCAGAGGCTGGTAGGCAGAAGAAAAACTGGTTTGTTGCCCATTTTGTAATCCTACAGTGTGACATTCAGTGTTTTTTCTGTGTCCCCAATACTCCATTTGCTATATACTGTAGTATGAAGATCTACCCCTTTATCACCAAGTCTCCCAATGTGACACCAGTTTCTCTTTTCTGAGCATAGGGGGTTCTGTTGGCCCTGAATCCCTGACTGAAGGGGGAATTTGAGCCACTGAATTTACACAGCAGTTTCTAAATGTAGAGAACTGGAAAGTTCCTATAATTTCTGTTTTCTAGCCAGAATCCAAAATCTGGATGCTAATGACAAAAGACCAGAGCAAGAAACTGATATTATCAGCCAGGAGTCTTCTGTTCGGTCCTCAACACCCCGAAAGAATGGCAGCGTCTTGAACTTTGAATCTCCCGTGAGCAAAGGCACCAAAATACAAACCATTTCCCAGTCTGTGCCCCAAGCTGTGCCACCAACTGATGTTGTGAGACCTGCCAACGCAACTCCCACAACTTCGACCTCTTTAACACCAGCTCCCTCTGTGTCAAGTGTACAGAAGCCAAGAAATGATCATATCACAAACAGGTAAGGCTGCTTTGGTTTTGAAATGGTATTTATTCCAGCAGCTTCATGCCATACCTGTTTATTTACAAAACAGCTGTGCATTCAGACTGTCTGGAGCTGTACAACAGCAAAGGAACTTTTTAAAAGCAGATATATTTATGGATTTGATTTTGCTGGTGATACCACGTCCTTAACTCTCCCTTAACAGAGATGGGATTATAAACCTTTTGAAATTATGTAGCTGATGGAGTTTACACACAGCTCAAGCAAAGGTAAATACCAGACTTGCCCTCAGGCACATAACTAAAATAGTTTGTGCAGGATACCATCTCCACAAACAAAACAAATAGAGTGAAGGCACTCTCGGCAGAATGTCTGTGCAGCTTCAGTCATAAAACAACCAGTCTGGCATATCAGTAGATGGATACTTTAAACTATCTGTTGCTTTTTTTCCAAGTGGATAAAGAACAATTCTCAGAACAATAAGAAAACAGAAAGGGAATGTAACTTGAGATGACAATTGTTACCTTTTCCTAGAGAAGGACAAATATATCTCCTAATTTCTAGGGTATGTTTCTCAAAGTGGTACTAAAAATTTGGGACAGTGGAGATAAAATAATCTCCACTTTTTCAACCTAGTCTTTGACTTCCAGAGCAGTGAATTCTTTTATATGTTTCAATTCCATTGATAAGTGTGTATATCAATATTTCCTCTCTTTTTCTTCCTTCCTAAAGATATCCAAGTGTTGTTCATAGGAGTGCGAGTGAGCTGTGCAAAACAAAGCCCTACACACCAGTGACTTTCAAAAAGCCCACTGAAGATGTTCATTCTGACCCTCTCTTCAGAAAAGCCATTCGGCAGGTAAATTCAGATGCCCTCGGGGCAGGGGCTCCTGTATTTTTGGGATGTAGACCATATGCTACCAGGTATTTTCTGGTTAATGAAAACGAGTCCCGCAAAAAATCGCTTCGTTCTACCTCCCGACTCCAACGGCATTTCAGAAAGGAGGAATCAGGAGACATCATTGAGTTGTATCCACGCCACATCAGAAGATACGTGGTTCAAACACCACGCCAGATGTATTCCCCTCATCCCAGTGAAGATGAAGAGGACGAAGAGGAACTTGAGAGAGAATTCATGAACAGATCCCATCGCCCTCGCTCACTGTCTGACCTTCGCCCAGCACCACGGTTTTACATTGGGGATCGTGCTGATGGCCACATTCTAATGAGCAAAGATCTAGCCAGAGTGCATTACAAATCCTGGGATGATGGTTTTGAGCTGGACCTGGACAGGCCTCCATACGCTTACAAGAAAGTACACCTGAACTACCCTGAGCCACGTGTGAAACCAAAATCAAAGCAAAAGCTGGAGCAATCTCTAACAGAGTCTGATTCCATTTCCATTGAATCCAGCAGTGATCCGCAGAACAGCAGCAACGACCAGTACATCCAGGTCATTCACACCAAGGACAAGTATCCAAAATCTGGAGCAAAACTCACCAAAAAGAAATCTAAAAACAGTGTTGATCTAAGTATGTCTGAGCCTAGTGAACTGGTGTGCTCAAATGTCTGAGGAAGTGCCCCAACCTCGTTGTATTTTGAGCCGGTGTATGTGCAGTTGTACTTGCTGTCTGAGGTCTGTCAGAGTAACTGAGATGTAGTTTTTCTAAGAATTGTGTATGCAGCCACTTGAGGTAGGAAAAGCATTGTGTTTTACTCTTTATTGTACCTTGCTTTAATATCACAACCGATACGCCGCAAATTTTAGAAAAGAAGGTTATTCCAATTTATTCCTTACTGTTATGCTGTCAAAACCCAAAATCTCTGCCTACTGGAAAATCAAAAGCCATGTACTTGGGGCACTTCAATTAAACCAGTACAAAAATACATCAGATGAAGCTCTTTTTATCTGACACAGGCAGAGCTGAAGACACTTCCTGAATAAATTCAGCAGGGAATCAGCTTCCTGCAAACGGAGTTGCTACTTAAGAGTTCATCTTGATATGCCTTGTTTGAATATGCTGTAGCCCAAACAAATCAGGAAAAAAACGCTAACTAGAGAGAATTGTGAGTTTCTTTAGAGTTTATCACATGGGCAGAATTCGTGAGTCAGAATTCTAGATTAAATCCTAGATCCTTTATTAATTTTCTGGTGAGCCTCAAACTAGCCTGGTAAGCTTCTCAGCGGTAAACTTTCCATCCGTGGCCTTTAAAAGACTCGTTTCATTACTCGTAGCTTCTAAATTCTATCCCGTTTTTCAAACACCACTGCAGTTTTGCACTTCCTTTAGATACTGCAGACTGGTTGGTTGTTTTTCCGCTTGTTTCTCTCCGTGTCACTGGGGTTGGGATTACACCAGTGACGAGCGCGGGGCGGCCCCATCTCTGAGGAAGGCACACAGGTTACCCCATCGCACACAGGTTGCCCCATCCCCGCGGAGCCATCCCCGCCGCCCGGGCCCTGCCCGTCCCCAGCCCCCCGCTCGCTAGCCCGTGGGCCACGGCCGGGCCGGGCCGGCGTCACCCTCAGGTGAGGGGCGGTGCCGCCATCGGCCCAGGGGCGGCGCGGCGCGGCCGCTCAAAGCGGCACCACAGCGGCCCCGCCCGCCCGCCATGGACTGCGCGGGGCGCGCTGAGG
>VZTT01066906.1:86687-108492 GCA_013400855.1 Buphagus erythrorhynchus
TTATATTTGAATTAATCGGAGAATAGAAATGTAAGACATTTACTGGAATTATAAAAATCTGTTAAATGAAGAAAATTTTAAGGAAAATATTTTACTTCATATTAGTTATGAAGTTGTTATTGACTACAAGACTGCTAATTTGCAGTATGGAAATAAAGCTACAGATCTCCAGATCATGCTTTAGAAAAAAAAACCAAAAACCAAACCAAAACACAACACTATTCTGAAAGTGAAATATTCTGCAAAACTCTGACCTTGCTGTGTTTCAGATGCAGCCACCTGCTATATCAAACAATAGCACATTGTTTGTTCAAACTGAAATTCTCTTTCATGGAGAACAAGTCTTTTAATAATATTAGAATAAAGAATCACTGTTCACTGAGTTGTCATTATACCTTCAATTAGATGTGTTGCTACAATAACCAGCTTTGTACATCTACAGAAATTCATGTAGAAGATCGCACTTGGGGTTTTTTATTTTAGAAATCCATTAATTCTTTCCCTTTTCAAAAAAGTTATTTCAAATATTTCAATGTCTATTTCAGGAATGTTTTACTAACTGTGCTGTCTTTAATCAGGGTTCACAGATTTATGCAGCCAGTGCTGGACACCTGGATTTCAGGTGATGAGTAAACGCTTACCAGGTGGGTGCTGCAAGATAAGGCCACTAAACTTACCAGACTCTTGTGAGGCATCACTTGCTACTGATGAGGTACTAGAACTGATTGAAACATTGAGATTTTTTCCTCCATCTTTGGATTTTCTGGTGACAACAACAGCTTGTCTGGGTTGCCGGGCCTGTCGCATGATTGCTGAGGCGTCCCTGTGAGTTGCACCTTTCAGAGACTTCCCGTTAATGGAGAGTACTTCATCTCCTTTCTGAATAGTGCCTTCCTGACAGGCCAGTCCATTGGGAAACACTTTGTGAACCTATCAGAGAGCCCAGTCACCATACACACAAGGGAAGAGGCAAAAAGGACAAGTCACTAAATCCCTTAGTTAACATTTTACACCGTGTGCATTTTTCATTCTTTGCCAGGAACAAGTTGCTTCTATCACATTTCTGGATGGAGGACTGAATTAATTTGCATGGAGAAGTTTTCCTGTGCACATCCCTCCTCAAGCAGCCAGGGGAGCAGTATGGCCCTGGTACCAGGTGGCTAAAGCCATGCTGCCTGTGCTATGTACCCTGCATATTCTAGTTCCTGACCCTTGTGCTGCTCTGCTCACGAGAGGAAGGAGGTGCAAGACTTATCTCTAACTTCCAGACCCCTGATGTGTTTTCACCCACCCAATCCTCCAGACCATCCTGCATTCTATAAGCACACGAGTAAGATGTTGGTTATTTCCTGCTGAGGGCTGTATGTTCTGCCTCAGATTTCAGAGTTGTTGGGGAGGAGGTGCCCAAGGAAGCAGGATACTCAGACACCTGGAGAGGCAGCTCTGTGCAGAAGGAACCTGTTTTCACCCACAATGGTCCTTCCAACCCTATCAATACAGCTGCCAGCTTTGATTATCTAAAAGCTAAAAACTGTAGTAGAAAACCAGTAAGGTATGTATTTTTAGATAGAGCATTGATTTGGGAGTATTTTTTAAAATGCTACTTACTGTTACCACTTTGTTTTCTAGATCAATGCCCCCTGCCAGGCTGAATCCAAGCCCTGTATCTTCTTCTTTATGCAAAACTGTAACATGAATATCATCAAATTCCTAGGCAGAGAAAAGAATAAAGTCAAAAACTTCCCAAAAGATATGTCACAATGATTGTAAAGTCTGTTGTGCATTTTATAATGAGACTTAGTGGCATAAGCAGAATATTAAGTTGCAAGGATTAACCAGACACATTCACTCTACAGCTTTCTGAAGATCATGCACAAAAATAAAAAGAAAAAAAAAAAAGAAGCAGGTTTACCTTTAAGGTTTCTTCATCTAGAGCTTTGACTTCCTCTATAAGCTTTGCCAGCTCCTCAGGGGAAAGCAGAGAGATGACTGACTGCCCCGACACACCGGATGCTTGAGGTGAGCCCTGCTCCTGTTTGTCTTCCTCCTTCCCTTTGTCTGCCAGGCTCACCGTGTATTCTCTCAGCTCTGAGAGGCTGTCCCATTGTGACAAGAACAAAAAAGAAACATTGAGCTATGAGAGAACATACCCACTAAAGCAAAAGGCAACTTTGGAGCCGTCATCTTTCCATCTTATTATCATATAATTCAGGTAGTAACTCCTACAACTGTTACAAATATGGGCAAATGGAAATTAATCATGTTAATTTACAGGAAGTAGAATCCATTGCATAAAAGAATAAGAATAATCTCATTGCCTCAGGCAAAGACACTTCAATCTGTTTTATCATGGAGATACTAGAAATAATGCTCCTTAAATAGGAGGATGTTTGAAACATGCATGTACGTTTATAATACAAATTAAAAACAAAACTAAAAGTCATGAGTCATTTAATCTTCGTGCTCTAAAAAGTTCTTAACTTAGTCTGTACTTTACTTCTGTGTGCTGCTACCTTAGAACTTTAATCTGTCATCGAATCAGTGCAGATGCTCACCAATGCTGATCTGTAAATCTGAGTTTTAAATATGGTCTCTTACTTTAGGGAAAACCCAGTGTCCAGGTGATGATTCTCACTCGCAGGTGAGACGGAAGCCCCATCCTCCTCCATGGAGGACTGAGACACTGTGTCCAGAGTTTCCCATGCACTGTTTCCAGAAGAGGCTGGGGACTGAGGAAGGCAAAGCAAGGATTTCATTAAAGCAGATGACACCTGGCTGCTGATGGAATAGATTTTGCTACACTTCTCATCATACGGCTTCATTATCTCACAAGCCTGGGCAGCAGTAAGAGGGAAGCTTCGTGACCTTAGGCTGTGTGCTTTTGCTACTGACACAAGATGGGAGTTTGCAATGGCTCCTGGAGTTAAGAGACTTGATGAATTTTCAGTGCTGGCATTGCTGCTTTCCTCTGAGCTGGCTGCAGTACTCTCCCTGCGGGAGGAAGTTCTATCCAGGCTCTTTGTAGCCATGGCCACAGGTGGCTGTTGGTGGCTGTTTTCACGGTGCTGGAGGAAGGCTTGGTTTGAACAGGCTGCAGCTGCCTCTGCCCCCGCTGCAGTGGGAGAAGGTTCTTTCTGCACTGATGGTTTTAAGCTCAACCTTCGGGGGGCTTTTTCAGGCGACTGTGGAGCACTCAGGGATTCAAATGAGTTTATTCTTTGTTTGATTGATGATCCTCCAGGAGACACACGTGATAAGCTGGATTGCAGTTTTTTGCTGGAAATACTGTCATGGCTAGGAGGGCTTTGATCTGCCTGTGGTTTTAGATCTGAATTTGCTTTCCTGAATCCTTTCAGACTTTGGCGGAACCAGGTGGGCTTAGGTGCAACAGGAGGACCCTTTTTCACGCCATCATTTTCATCTGGTTTTAGCACTTTGGAACCGACTAATTCTGATTCTGATTTCTTCAGAACTGTCTCTGAGCTGCTTCGATTTTGATTCTCTTTTTTTTTGTCTATGCCAGGTTGCAAATCTAAGTGGAGGTTGTTTTCACTCATGGTAGGATTAAATAAGCTTTTTATGCAGTCAGAAATTTTCACCCAGGGGTCTTCTGTTGTATCAAGACTATAATCTACCCGTGCTTGTCTTTTAAGTACAGGTCTTTGTATTGATGAAAGTGGAGTCCCTGTAATAGAGACATTGATTATAAACAACCATCTGTCTGCTTCTCCCTCCCTTCTCGCTGCATCATCATTAATTCATTAAGCTTGAATTTCATTCAAGCCTCTGATAGATTTTTTTGACGTTTCTAAAAAGTTTAAACTTTTTAAAAATTCATAACTCTTGATCTATAAGTTCTGAATCCAGACACTGAAATTAACTGAAAAACAAGGCTCTTGCACACTTAAATATGAGATTGCTTTTTTAAAGGGTTTACAAATACTGAAATTCTGGGGTGCTGAAATCTTGATACAGGCTGTAGTAGCTAAAATAGGAAGTTAAAACGGCAATGTTGTTTGCAGCCTACAGAAAAAGCTGGTGTTACAGTAAATTATTTTTAAAAACATTTTTTTATTTTCTACATTTATAAGTATCTCCTACTCTTAAAAGACTATCATAGGAAGATCTCGATATTTATGCTTCCTCAAATTTCCTCAGGCATTTCCAGTTGATTTTTCTGATAAATAAAAATTTGATTCTAATATGGGAATATTTTTTACTTCACAGATAAACTAAGCATTTTAATGTTAGACATGATGGAGCTGAATGGCAGCAAACCTCTGTTTGTGCAGCTGCACAAGTACTGTTTTCTGCTTCAGTGTGAACGTTTTTTTTAATGCAACATTTTTATTTTTTTAATGATCTGAGCCATAACTTAACAGAATTACATAAGCCTTTATGTTGTAAGAGATCTCTTGAGATTGTCTTGCTCCCTTAACAGTAAGTTTCCTTAAATCTAACTAGCACAGCAGAAAAGTAACTTATCAGTGGCTTGTACCATTGCAACACTGGAGCCTTGAAATTGTGCATAAAAATATGCTTTAGAAATGCTAAAACTAAGCTTTAATATCAGATATTCACTATAAATAAGGAGTTTCATCTGAAGCAGTACAGCAATATTGTACCTGTCCATTAACAATTTTTACAAAAAACTCTCTTATGCAACTTTTGATCTAGTTTCTCTTTTTTACAAAGACTAATCAATAATTTTTAAAAATTACAATAAATCATCTCTTATGCTGATTTTGATCTACTTTCCCTTTCTTTACAGAGATTAATCAATAATTTGAAATTTCGTCTGTTCACCCCAAAATTTACAGATATGTTTTGAAGACTACATTTAAAGAGAAAGTGAAGTAAGCTCAATACCCATTTTGGAATTGAAACTAAATACTGTATATTTAGTTGGGGAAAAAAAGTTTATGGAATTAAACATACCTAGTTTTTCTTTTCTTTCTTGATCTCTGCCCACTGAAGCAGCAGTTGTGTGTTCCTTATCATATGCTGTAGGAGAAGTGGTGAAGACACTATGGGTTACATCAGTTTGATGTCTCTCTAGCATTGGTTCTCCAACTTCCTGCTGAACAAACAGGAAAGAGAAGTGTGTCACAATGCAATTATGCAAACCACACTATATATGAATCTGAAAAAAAGTCTGAAAAAATATATGAATCTGGAAAAACCAAAAACCCCATATAAAATTGTGGTGTTCAGGCCTCAGACTGACTAGTACATAATTTGTGGGGAATAAAGGTTAAAAAAATTTAAAAGCACTAATAAAACCCTCTCTTAATCATCTGAAATACATTCTGACAAGAAACTTTCTCTCTTGGGTATATACAGATATACACACTGTCTTAATAGAGGAAGTTGTCTTCTTGAACAGACCTTGAATTTTCATGGATTTTATTGATCTTAAGATTTAGTTTTTTTGTTTTTTCTTACTGTCATTTAGAATGACTAAGTAAGAAGAATAAGAAGTTGCAGGGAGTGGTAAGTTCAACAAGTACTTATTTCCCTTAATTTTACGTCTGAAAGTTGATTTTCTAGTAGTGGCTTCTACTCAGGGGATGATAAAAGTGACCTTACCTAAGATGCTTAACTGAAATTTTCTTGGATATTAACATTATATGTGGACTTCAGTTTGCTCTATATATAAATTTTGTAGTGATCTTTGCAGCTTGGGAACAGTTTGGGGGGTTTTGTGAGATATTTTTGGCTTTTTTTTTTGGGTGGGGGAGGGTTTTTTGTTTGTTTGTTTCTTTCTTCTTGTATTTTTCTTTTTTGTTTTTTTGTTTTTTCCCTTTGCATTGCACTGAGAACCGTTCATTTGTACTGGCATATTACTAAACCTGGGGAAAAGAGGTTTCAGTTTTAAACAAACCACAATTTTGTTTCAACATGCAGATCTCACAATCCTTCACGCTCGTGCAAAAGTGAAACTCTGTGTTGTCTTAGATAATATAGGGAACTGAAATTTAGTAATGTACAAATGTACACTGTTTTCAAAAACTGTAGCTCATCAACAAATATGTATGTGCACCACAATTTAAATGGGTTTATTTAATACCTCCTGGTCTCAGGAAATGTATCTGAGCCCAAAATTCCCTGCTATACATAATGTTAGTGCTTACTTCCAATAAAAATCCACTACTGAAACAAAGAAATTTTTGTTTTATGACTACTTCATAAATTATACAACTCTGTGGCAGAGGTAGTTGGGGTCAGCCACACCAAGCTGGCATCAGAGGCTGTGCAAACCCCTCCAGTCCCAGCCTAGGGCATAACCCTGGAACCAGAGTGGGGTCGATACCACAGTGGCACAAGCTCATGAGGAGGGGAAAGGACTCAGATTCATTCTTGTAGCTGCTCTCACTGGGATTTTAACTCAGATACCCTCAGTATGGAAGATTTTTCTTCAATTCTCTGCCTTCTGACCTTACTTAGAACATAGCATTTTGTACTAAACTGGCTTCACTAAGATACACACCTTATTTTCAAAACAGAAGAGCCTCATCTTCTTCCCCCAATTCTCATGTGTATATACATTTTCTCTTTCTTTCCTACCCTCCTTCCTGCTGCCATGCAAAGCCACTTTGCCTTCCTCCTTTCCCTGCCTCACAAATATGCAGACATGAGAAAAATGTTGTAAATTTTACTTTACCTGAATGCTTGCAGAAGGTGATGCAACCACTTCTGATACAAGCTTTTCTTTTCTGTCTGCATGACCCTGGTCATCACACGTGCAGTCCTGCTTGAAGTATTTCCTTGGTGGAGGTTTGGGCTTTGATGATTTAGGTTTTCTAACGAGGATCTCTGATGACTTCTTAGTGTTTTGCAAGGCTCGACCGCCTTCGCTACAAGTCAGAAGGGAATGTTTTCCTGAATTGTTGGCAGAGAATGAGTCCAGCAGCCCAGGCTGCTGGGTGATTGGTACATCTACACTGTGTACTCTTGCTTTCAAGTCTGTGAGCTGGTGCACAGCAGTAGTGGCACACGAGGCCCGGGGGTTGTAGCTGCTGTCGCTGCTGGAGCGGGTCATGAGGCGCTGTGCCCTGCGGCTGCAGCACCCCGTGCTCCTGTCCATGTGCTTCTCACAGGGGTGCCTTCCATGCCAGCTCACTTCCAGCCTCTTAACACCTGAATCAGGAACATGGTCAAAATGTCTGTTCAGTATGTGCAAAGTGCTCACTTCTAAGATTCAGCTGGTGAAATCTGCAGCTAAATATCATCCTCGGTGGATGCAAAGGTATGATTTGTGCATCGAGGGCTTGTAGGGTCAACAGCCGAGTTCCTGAACACCCAAATAACATTTTCTCTATATATAGGTATGTCAGCACTAGTTTTACTAATGATGACTATTACCTGTTGGTCCTTTAGAAGACACTCAAAAGAGTATCACACAACCTACTACTGGGAGAAGATGTCATACCTGAGCTGGGCAAATAGCTCCAGCCATGACTGCACATGCCTTTCCTCACAAATAAGGGATTAACAAGGTTTGCCCCAGGACATCACCTTCATTGTGCAGTTCCTTGTTGTCACAGTCCTGTCACCTACAGACAGTTGTTTGAAAAGCTCTGAGCAGAGCTTGTGAATTGGAGAGGATAAGCAGCTGTGAGAGGAAGTTTGCACAAAAAATTTTTGTTGGTAATCAGACAGACTCGGTCTGTTCTCATCACTGGTAATGTATCATTGGAGACATGTTAGGAGGGTTGTCCTGTGAGGCTTCCTCCTCTTTCTTTCTTTCTGCTCTGGGTTACTTGACTGTTCTCAAGGATTCTAATACAGCATGTACTCATCCTTGACATCTTTTAAGTCAAAATTACCATGTCTCAGTGAATGTATTTATTCCCTTACCTTCAGTACTCCATTGGTGTCTCTCCTTTCCAAATCTGTTGCTTTCCACAGCTTGTGCAACAGCTTCTTTTAGCTGTTGTTCAGACACCTAGGAAATATCATGCCATTTTACTCTCATGAGGTGAGTTAATTGTACACCATTATATTTGTATATATCCCAGTATATATGAAGTATATCTATGGATGTGATGCTTTTAGTGACCGTTTAGGTAAAATGGGACCTGTCAAAGATAAAAATTCTTTTGCAGATTTCACTAGAAGTGGAGTCCTGGATTTACCAGTATAAGATAACTCAATACAGCATAGTTTATGTAATAATTTAAACTTGATAATAATTAATACAGTATTTGGTGTTAGGAAGCATTTTGTAGAAAAACCTTGCAGGAATAAAACATTTTACTTCAATATTAATTTGATTATAAATATTGGCAGGGTAAGACCTAAATTTTAATTACTGAAAGACAAATTTATAAACATTTATTTCTTTTTGGGAAGGTATGTTCCCTCTTTCAAATTATTTACTTACTATTTTCAATTCTTTCTTACATAAGAACCATGTTTTGGGTTATACCTTAAATGTTATTTTTGTAGTTTCCTTATTCACTGCACAGAACCTCATGTAAGACTGTTACCAGTGATCTTCAAATCTTAAATTATTCTACTTAAAAGAGTTCATATCTCAGATTTTTTTGTGTGCAGTGATGATCATAAAGACATCAGCATCTTTGTAGTCAACATTTTTCCACCTGTATTAGATCAGTACTTGCTCCCTCTTTGTTCTCAATACATGCTATATTGAAAGGCAGAAAGAACACAGACTGTGCTACCTGTGGTTCAGGGTGTCTGCTAATAATGATTTGTACTGCACCAGGATCACAATGGCTTAGCACGGCATAAACTTCATTAAGGGTTGTATTTTGTACTGAAGTTTCATTAATTTCAAGAATTTCATCTCCACACCTAGAGAGATATTAAAAAAGAGAGAGCGTGTAAACAAAAGAGATTTTCTCCTGACCTTGTCTCACCCATGCAAAAACAGACAAAAAGCTTAATTCATAAGGATGACCTCTAAATTGTTTACAGATGAAATCTGTCTTTCTGTCCTGTTACAGAAAATTGAATGGGAATGAGTTGGATGTCAAGGGGTTTTGATCTGCATGTTGCATGCAACTTTCTGCATGTTCAGCTGTGCACACTTGGTGCTCTTTCTGCTGTCTGCAGCTCAGCTGCTGCTTCCACCTACACCTTCCTTCCTTTCCAGTTAACATTTCACTTTTCATGTCTTTATATTATGTTAGTGCTATTTAAGGTCAGAAAGGATGTTATGTTTCTGCTACATATGTGAATAACTCATGAAAAGAAAAGTTCTAATGACAAACTATCAAAATCTGCTAAACTGGATCTTTCTAGAGGAAATCCAAATTTGGCTCTCATGGAAACTGAGACTGCCTTGCTCTGCTCTAGTTCTCACACACATTAAGAGCCTGACTGAAGGCACTGATTGTATAATGCAAAAATTCAAATAATTTAAGACTATAGTTTTTCCACTACAGTATTAGAGAGGAGGATTACAGAACACCTACATTTAAATCAAAAAGACTTCACTGAAACTGCTGTGTTCTGTTCAATTCTCAATATGTTCAACACTACTAGTTGAATTTCTACACTCTCACTAAAGCTCATTTCAGCAAATCTGTTTTCCTATTGGTCAAGAAGTGATAGAATGTGAGGAACTTGTATCAGAAAAAAATCTAGTGCTCAAACAAGCCAAGTTATGCCATATGTTTAGGTTTTTCTAAGTCCTTTCTCATTTGGAAATCTCCAGTAACAATGCTACAAGCTTGTCTAAGACCTTCAAAGTTAGCCCAGCTTGGGCAGGAGGCAGTGATTCCACTGGGTTGCTGTATTTCTGGAAATCCCACATATCCTGAAGACACATGCTCCAACCCTGAGAATAGCACACATGCTTTAAACCCCAAATTCCCAGAAATCAATATTTCGTCCTGCCCAAACAGGTCAAAAATAAACCCATAAAAGACATCACTGAGAAACTTGTGGCATAAGACAGCCAGCCTTTCTCATCCTACCTGAGTCTCCCATCCATATGTGCCACTGAGCCTGGTGAGAGGGTGTGAATAAAGATCCCTGAAATACACTGGAAGTAAGGGATGCTACATAACCCAATTCCAAGGCCAACACCTGGCTCTGAAAGAATCAATAATAATTTTAAAAAGACATAAGAAACAGTCAAAGCAAACCATTGAAAAACCTTTTTAAAAATTAATTAGATTTAATTCTTTTTTCTGCACAAACCAGAACCAAAGTCTCGTGTTCATGAATGTTGCACATTCAGTATTTGTTGCTGCTTCCACTGCATTTTTCTATACCTTTCTATTGTTTTATTGTGGGGTTGTTATGGGGGCTTTTGTCCCCCTCATGATTAAAGTGTAACAGACACAATGGAATGCAGGTTTATTTTGCAAAATATCTGTCATTACAGAAGAATTCAACTGACTTTACGAGGAGACAGAATAGAAAAAAAAATGAGCTAAAATTAAGAGGAAATACAAGCTAAAATTAAGGATATATGGCTACAGCTACCTGTATCATTTCAGTCCTCCCTCTGTTTTATATAATACAGCTTAAGACTTCTGTGAGTTTACCCTCTTTGCTCTGGACAGTCACTGATGTCAGATCCCATACTGTGTGTTTGGTAAGTCACTGGTACCTCATAGAGGCTTTACTTTGTTTGTTGCTCTGATGTTCCCATATTTAAAAGTTTATTTCATTGTGCCAGTGGTTGTTTATAAATAGAAAGTGATGACAGTTGGAGAGGAGGTGAAAGAACTACAAGAAGATATAGATATTTGTTTTATTTGGTTTTAAGCCTTTTCAAGAGTGAAATTAACTGCTTGCATGATTATGGGTAAGAGTTGCACAGTCTGCTTAATAAGAGACATTTGTTGACAAGAGCTTTACTTTTTCAGGTGAAGGATATGAATGTGACTAATGCTTGAGAGAAAAAAGACTCAATGATTGGCTCTTGAGGACAGATGGTGTTCAAAATCCTGCTGTTGATAGATACTTGTTAGCACTGACAGGCACCAAGATCTAATTTAGTGTATTAAAAAAAATCAGTTCAGGGAAAGAATCAGGTTAGTGAGGAAAGACATTCATAGAGTAAATGAACAGTGGTTTGTCAGTCAGTGCTTTGTTGGCAGTGCTCAGCTAATGTCAACACTCACCTTTGTTTAGGGTAACTTCCATTATCACCCTGTCGTTGGGCTTTGTAGGATTTAAAGAGAATTCTGCATTTTCTGAACTGAAAGAGCTGTTTTCCTTAGTTATGCATGTACTGGAGCTCAGTGACTGACACAAGAGGGGTGACTGACAGCTGGAAGCAGAATGAGGTGTGCTGAAGCTTGTCCTGACTGTAAGTGTCAGAAGACCCTTTTTGGCCTGCTAGAAAGAACAGACAGTGAGTGAATGGGTTGAGCTCACATGCACATTGTGTCTAAAAATGAGGGTTGTTTTGGAAGGAGAGTACATAACCTTGAATTTCTGTA
Organism: Buphagus erythrorhynchus; assembly: GCA_013400855.1. Classification (NCBI taxonomy): domain Eukaryota; kingdom Metazoa; phylum Chordata; class Aves; order Passeriformes; family Sturnidae; genus Buphagus; species Buphagus erythrorhynchus. Next base: position 98,114 of record VZTT01066906.1, read on the forward strand.
AAGCATCATAATGTGTTAATCCATGCATGGATTCTCCATTCAGTTCCAGGATTTCATCACCTGTTTTGAAAGAGAAAACATTGTATTACTATTAGTGTCTTGTGCAATAAGTTACATTATAACACACATTCACTCAAAAGGACTGTTGAAATGCAAAAATAGATGCAGGCGTAAAAGTCACTTATGTCTCATTCCAGCTTCAATTTGTCTTTCAGTGTCATTTTTTGGGCAGTGGGAAAAGGGAGAGAAGAGGTATTTCCCACCTTCTTGTAGCCTTCCATCAGCAGCAGCAGCTCCACCAGGAAAGATGGTTTTGACATAGATGCCTATTGGTCCATAAATGCTGTCTTTACCACCAACGATACTGAAGCCCAAACCCTAATTTATGAAAGAAAATGTGTATGAGAACCCATGTTCAGTTCTCTTAACAGCTCATTTGCAGTTTTTTCCACATTACCTACACGGGCAGTATTGTCAGTGGAGTAGTATAATACATGAAAAAATAGTCAATCACATTACTGGAGTAAGAGTAAATGGGAATTTCGGCAGAATCCCCTCATGTTTTGCTTCTTGTTTGTTCTAATCAATTAATTCACTATTATATGCACATAAGAAGGTGTCTAAATTATTTTTAGTATCTTTGCTTGGATATAAATTGGCAGCCCAAAAGTAGCCATGTTAATATCTGCAGTCACTTCCCTGCACTTTTCAGATCACATTTGTGAGATGAAGTAAAACTCATGGCAAAGCAACAGAACCAGTCTTACCTTCCCTTGTCCTTTCATCAATACAATGTTTGAAATTACTGAAGCCTGTGAACCACAGGATGTGTGCACTAGTTGTGCTGTACTTAGGGATCTAGATGGCCTTGAAATTGCCTGTGAACATTAAAAAAAACAACAAAACCCACAATTTTCTTTTATGCATAAGCAGAAATTCTTGAACATACATTGCAGCAACTTATTTGAAATTTTCTTCCTTATAACTGATCGTACTAAAAATTCTTTAAAAAAAAAAATCTTTCTAACTTTCATAAGCCTTTAGTTATTCAGAAAATTGCTGCTCACTGAATTTGTCCTGTAGAGATTGAATCAGAGAAAAATTAGGATGTTGGTCCTTGAAGTGGTGCAATGGTGTAGAAAGATATATTTGTGCTCTGGCTTAAGTCCCCATGCCAAAACCCCATTTGTGGTCATTAGGGGACAAAACAAGTATTATCATTTTTGCCTTCAAGAACTGAACTAGAATCAAGACACTGAAAATCTTTCCTTCTTCATGTGACTGAAAACTTCATCTTGGCACATACCAAACCTGTTTTCAGCACTTCCCCCAAAATATGAATTTGTGCTGGATTTCCTAAATTCAGCCTCTGAGATTTGCCCCATTTTAATTAACTTTTAATGAAATATTTAGTGAAACGTTTAATGAAAACCTCCTATTTCAACATGGAATTGAGTATTACAAGATAATTTAAGCACTGACAGAAGTCATTACCCAAAGCTAACTATGCATGAAGTTCAACAGGGTCAGAGTTAATTGCACTCATTACACATCTGAGAGAGTTCAACGCTTTTTGTTTTTAATGCAGCAAAGTGAAACTAACAGGTGTTGAAGACTGTGGAAAATCAGCCAAAATTTTGGTTTCTGCATATGTGAGAGTCTCAATTTTGACATGAAAACCAGATTATCTATTCAGATTGGGAATGGGATTAAAAGGTAACCAGGTGTGCAACACCAAAATCAAACTCTCCAAAATGCATTCCTCTGTCAGGCCTGCGTGACTGTTTATTCCAGTATGGGTCTTCTGAATCTGAAATAGGAAATTTTCAAATTTCTTTTGCTTCTGTGTGAGGAGGTATATTTTATATTTCTGTTTGTGGTGGGTAGCAATACCCAGAGCCAGGATGCTGCCAAAGAGCCTCTTCAAACGGGCAGCACATGCCACGCAGGAGCTTTGACGAGAAGGAAACCCAGTGAATCCCTGAGCCCTGTCTGTGCACTCGGGTGTGGTTTGGGTTTGTGCTCTGGTCTGCAGCCTCCTCGTTCCTGTTAAAGCCTTGGGCCCTCAGGGTGAGTGAAGGGCCAGGAAAAGGCAGGGAGCAGCAGCGCCAGACGTGGGAGCTGAGTGTGAGGAGCTTTGCCTCCATCTCCTCCTCCAGGTCTGAGCCTGGGGACCTTTGGCCATAAATACCCCAACCCTCTCCCAAGTGATCACTTGGTCACTTGGCATCCATCAGGAGAGCTCAGGAGCCAGTCCCCAGCCTCCTCTAACAGGATGTTTAAATCTGTCTCAGCCATGGTGAGTCCATACCCGCTGTGGCCATGGCTGGGTCAGCACAGGTGACTGAGGAGCTGGTGGCTCTGGGGCTCAGAGTGGGGTGGTGTAAACCACCCTTGGGAATTCAAACACCCCACAGAACTGCTGGGCAGGGAGAGAGAGAACCTGGGGAAATGGGGGTGTGCTGGCCCAGAGCCTTTCCCGCTGTCCCCCCCCTCCGAGGGGACGTGTGGGGCAGAAAGCGGCGCAGGCAGAGCGCCCATCGCCCCGGCAGGGCCTGTGGGGCGGGCGGGCTCTGGCTGCCGTGGTGCTGCAGGGAGCCCTGCTGGGCACGGCCCGGCTGTTGGCAGGGGATCCCAGCACTTACCGGGGATCCCAGCACTTACCGGGGCTCTGCCTGCAGGGCAGTCCAGCTGCTGCGAGAGCGATTTGCGGCTGCCGTGCAGGGGCTGGCGGTCCCTGAGGGGCGCAGCTCTGCGCCGCGCTGGGCCCTCCATGGCCCCGGCCCAGAGCGCGCTCACACCTGCAGGGGAGGGCAGACAGCGGTGTCACTTCACAAGGCTTGAGCACGTCCGCAGGCATTTCAGGTACATGTTGCTCAGAAATGGTTTTCCCTTTGTAAGTCTCTTTGTGAAGGGATTGATGTTTTCAGTTGTCACGTTGGGGATAGCCATCAATGTTAAATATAGCAAAAAGCAAGCATTCCCTACCAAAAAAGTGTTGGCCTATTTAGAGTACACCATTAAAAAAGCCCCAAGCCATAAAATGCAAACCTTATGCACCACCAAACCTTATTCACAACATCCTGGCTGCAGGATGTTGTGAATACAGAAGCTGATGATTTTATGCATCAGCAATTCTTCGCTAAGGATCCCAGAATAAATTTGGACAACACTTCTTTTAGTACCATAGTACCATCACTCAATGGGAGCCTGTGATCTGCACTCATTGAGTTTTACAAGAAAACAGATTATTGTCTGCAACTTACTGATGGAGTTACTGCGAGTCCACTGACATGCAGCCTTACCGTGCAGAAAACCATTCTGTGTTTCCAAAGGCCTTTCCTTACATGTTGGTGTTTCCTAAAACAAAACAAACAAAAACCCAACAAACAAAACTCACTGCTATGCAAGAAAATTCCAAAGTAATCCATTCTTTTAAAAACAATTTTCTTCTAATTTGGCTTGCACAGATTTCAGCCTGAATCAAAAAAACATGGAGCAAAATTCATTATCTAAAATAAATAGGAGGATAAAGGGGAATCAAACTCAAAAGTTTGCTACAAAAATGATTATAACAAAGTAATAAGATAGGAATAGATTCACGTCCTTAGAGAAAATGAACAGAAAATTAATTGGACACCCCCAGTTGGTCCAGACAGATTAACAGTTGGATGGATGGGTAAGATATAGCCATGTTTATCTAATTTCTGGCGATAGCTCATAATTTTCAGGTACTTGAGCACCTTAAGGAGGTGTTAAATTCAAGAGGAAAATTCTTAAGCCCATCTATGTAATGGTGGATAGATGTCTAACTTCTGATTCAGAGGGATGTTTTTCAGTCAAAATACAATATGAGCATTTACAAACCTCTGAGGACTAATTTTTAGAGTTTTCAAAAAATTCAGTACCTTCCAGTTGGAATCTCCGGTTGCTTTTGAAAATATGGCCCCTAGTTCTAGCATTCAAAAACTTGTAGATAAAACATCACATCTGAATAACAGTTGATGTTAGGAATAATTTCGGGATGGTTCCTGTAAGTCCTGATTCTGATTCTGTTTCTGTGACACAATTATTTTGATCCTGAGGGAATCCCAGTTAAAGGAAGAACGTTACTAAATAGAAACATAATATGGAAACTGATAAAATAAAATGCCAAATTTTTGCTCTGTGATATTCTGCAGGAGCTGAGACAGCCACAAGAACAGCGTCAGAGCACGGTCTGTGTGTTCTAATCTAACTGGAGCCAACCAAGACAAACACTTTGTTTCAGAATCCTGATTTCAGGAGTTCTGTTTGGAGATACAAGACAAGGAACACTAATTTTCCTCTTGGACAGCAGGTGGGGGTATTGCCAAATAGCAAAATCCTACTAGGGCTTTCCAGTCCCATTCCCTTAGGGAGCTCTTCAAAATAAGAATTACAGAGAAGATCCTTGAAGATGAATTTTAAAAAGGATTTTGCAGTGTTTCTCTAACCAAGCTAGCTAGCTTGAAAAGTCTTTGCTATTAACCATAGTTCCTATATCCACAGAACTTCTTTGTTACAGGGCCTGCTCTCTGGCTTCTCTTGGATTAATGGATCTTCCCTTAAATCAGTTTCTGCCTTTCTTCAACTTCTAAATGGAAAATTAACATTGGCAAGCTGTGTGTTTCTAAAAGAAGGGTTTGAACAGCCCTTGCTAGAGTTTCCCAGGGCCTTGGCCTTCCCATAGCCTGTGTTTATCTGGGAAAAAGCTGTGCTGAAAGTCACCAGAGTCTGACCACAAGAGGTTTTGGGTTTTGTCAGGAAAGGCAAAACCATGTTCTTCAAACGTCTGATGAACAAATTCCCCTCCTCTCTGAAGTGAATGTCCAGTCACCCCAGAGTTGCTCATGCTTACTTTGTGAGCCATCATGATGTTCACCAGCCGTGTCGTTGGGGGAATGAGAGACTCAGCCTCCCTTCTGGACAGGTCTTTCAGTGATTGTACATTTAGTGTTAACAGTTCATCTCTTGGGCTCAGGCAACCATCCCTTAAAGGAAAAAAAGAAACATTTGCATATTATTTCACACAGAATAATATGGCCCTGTTCCATGTGCTACCTGTCTCACTGTCTGAGGAGTCAGCTGCAAGTTTCCCTTTGCCTTTACCTGGGCTGCATGAGGTGCCTGGATGTGTTATACACCCCATCCCCTGCTAGGATTTTTTTCCTGTTGCTGCTCTCTTCTGTTTAGCCCTGGCTGCCTGGTGATCACACAGCTAACATTCAGGCAAGAAATTCCTCCCTTTTCATCATCTTGCAGTCGAAAACTGATCAAAGACTACATTTACTTCCTGTCAGGAACCTTAGCTCACACTGCTTTCAGTGGATTTGCAGGACTGATGCCACCCTACACTGCCCTTTAACAAGGCATCACCGTTTGAAAACCTTATGTTATGTACCCTCTTTCATTCTTCCAGGTTTTATTTCTTGGTGTAATTGAGCAGCATTAGATCCCTGAGTGGTCACAGTTTATTTTTCTAGAATCTTGGTCTCTGTCTTCAACTGGAAGCAGTGTAAGGAATGATTCCCAGACATCACTGTTCTCTGGAACTGAGCTTCAAGGCACAGCTTGTTACTGAAAGCTGGTTGTGCAAAATCCATGCAAACAAATGTCTCTGTAATAACTTGCTAACTCCACATGTACTGTACCTGTTTGCTGGGCCTTCAGCAGGCACATGGCTGCCTGTTAACCCTTTCCAGAAAGATGCACATCTCGGACTCCTAGAGAGCTTGATTCCTGAGCTGCTGTTCCCTGATGTTGAACACAGCCTGCAGATGCAGCTGTCCTGATCCAGGAGATGAAAGGTTGCATGAGCAAAATGTACTAAAGCAGTAAAAAGTTACTTACACTTTATTCTGAGCCTTTTTAAGAAAGGCTTAGAACCAGGTTGTCTCCCGGGAGAACAGGAGCCTTTAACACTGTCCATTTGAGAAAAAACAATGGTATTATAGAGTCAGTGTTTTACAAAAGTTATTTTCCTTAGGACTTCAGTGGCTTCTGGCTACAAGAGGGAAGAATTACAATATAGTGTCTCTTTGCATGAGGGGAAGAGAACAGGTAACAGACTTCTCATAGTAGCTGGGTAAACTCTGCCTATGCTAACTATTGTGACAAAAGACAGAGAGGAAAATAAACACATGCCAGAAAATTAAATGCTCTGGAAACAGAAGAGGTCTGAATGGAAAATAAGTAAAATAAGTGTATAGAAAACACTAGAAGTTCTACCCCTGCTGCTGACTTGTTAAGTGGGGGCAGGGGACCAGAGAGGTCTGTAGTAGTGGAAAATTCTTTGTCCACTCCAGACTGGTTGAAGTTGCTGTAGTCTGCATTGCATCTGGAGGACTAATTGTAAGCATATCTTTAATGCAGCTATGAATCATTAATACAGGGCCATTCAGAGGGAGAAGCAGTGCTTTGAGACATATATGGAAAGCAAAGAATGGAGCAACTAAGCACATGAAGCACAACACATTTGACTAGGAAATGCACTCCTGTGGCACAGATGTGAACACCTGAAAATTCTAAAGAGACGAGGAAATCTGGAAAGTTAGCACACAATTTCTTTTCCATTTGCTTAGTATTTCTCCTGATTTCAGGTATTCCCTTATTCTGCTCCCAACTGAACCCACCTCCTCTGCCCTCGCCAGCCTCTCCATACTCCACAAAGTGAAGAGGGCTCTCAGTGTATCCTGGATCCAGGCTTGTTCCCAAGAGATTTGTATGACTGGGGTATAGAATTCTGAAGGGGAGGCAAATTTCATATGTTAGGACAGCCCACAAAACATAACAGTGGTCAACTGTCTGTGTTGCTTCCAGGGCCCTGGTCAAAGTGGCACAAACTATTTGCAGTAATCTGTAGTCCTCTGAGAGCACAAGGAAAGCTGTGTAGCCACTTTCACCATCAGTAGGGTTTAATTTCTGCCCTAGGCAGAGTTCATCCGGCCCTGAGGATGAGAATCATTGTGCTCCTTCACCACAAATCAATAGGGTTCACATCATACCTGACTGACGGCAAACACAAAATGCAAATTCACAGCAATGTCAATAAAGGTCATTATCTTTCAGGCTGACTGCTAAAGCCTGGCTCCCATTCTGAAATCTGCCAGAGTAAATCTAAGGCTGTGAATGAATGAAATATTTAACTTGAGGCCCTGCTCACTGCAGGCTGAATTCAGTAGGCAATGGATAAGGGCTATACTTGTATTGACTGACTTGTTAACTCTGTGGGTTTGCTTACATTCCAGATTGTCTGCTTTTAATGAGGAGTGTCTGAATTTTACGAAGCCTTTTTTGTTCATGTAGAATTCTTCTAGTGAGTAATATGTTGGTAAGGATATAAGCATGGACAGAATTCTATCTTAAACCAGTTGGCTTGAACTCTAATATTAGTTTTGGAGCTTTTATATTTACTTTTCACCCAAGATAAATATCTTGGGAAATTCTTACTTGAAATCAGGATTACATTATGTTCTTTCTTTTTTTTTTTTTTTTTAANATCTTATGGCAGTTCTTTGAAGTCTTCGGCATGGTAACAAAATAAAGATTAACATTCTGATGCCTTTTAATTTGAGATCTTGAGTAGCAAAAAATGTGAGTTCCCTTTTCTGTTTGTTTGCACTGTGCTTTATTTCAGGTATGATTATGACATTACAGGTCAGATTCTGCATAGATGAAGCATCCTTTAACTCTCAAAAGGTTTTCAGCCAGGTGGTATTATTGTTGTAAAACATGAAAAATGTAAGATAGATATTAAAGGTAGGAAATTATTCTGCCATTTGGCTGAGTATTTCTGAGATGTCAGCTGCTTGTGGATTGGTGAAAGAATAATTAAAAACTCCATGTACAAAAAAGTAATTTCCTTTCTTTTTTCTGTAGTCAGAATTCCAAGTTTGGACCTGCCAACTTCTCCTCAAGAGGAGTCCCTACTCTTGTGAAATGCTCCCTTGAAAGATACAGGTATCTTCTCACAGACACCTGTCAGACACACACACACAACCTTGCTCAGCTGTTCTCCACACTTCATTTTCTTATTGATTTTCATAGGCCTTTTCAGACTGTCCCCAACTCATCTCTGTTAAAAGCCTTTCCTATAGCTTGTTCACAGTATATAGATCCTGTGTTCATCATGTTTATAGATATCCTCCTAATTAATTGTCCAAAAGTGTTGTGTCTCTGCCCAGTTTCACAGGATATCACAGTGGGTTTGGCTCTGAAGTTTTTTATTGCAGCACCATGTAAGTCCTTTGGGGAAGGAATTGTATTTTGTACAATGGGACGTGTGCCAGGCTGGAAATTCTGGGTTGTATTGGAACATCCGAATCAAAACTGATACGAAGATTTTTCCAGGAACAGTAAGTTGCATGCACTTAGTCACTAGGAAAGTGGAGGTTAAGTCCCTTTACACTGCAGAAAAATCTTGGGAACAATTTTTGTTTAGATATGTAGTCATCTTACCCAGTTGGGCTACATTTCAAATTAGCTCTATGTCTCAGTCATTGCTGCAATTAATTTAGGTGAATTACTTAAAAAAAATAAGTTTTTATTGGTCTATGGACATGTGTCATATATCTGTATGTTGTCAATATCTTTATTTTTTGGGTCCTGGATATAGATCATTATATTCATATCCAAGTTATTGCAACATGACAGAAAATTAATAAAAGCTGTTCTTCAGAAAAATAAATGTTTGACCAATTCATGTGCCTGCAGCCAATTTGCCTTGGGTTTAGTTCTTTAATTTTTTTTCCCTGTCTCTCTGATTATTTTATGCATAGAAATACTGCTGATGGTTCCAAGAGTAAAGACAGTATTTATTTTTGCATCCTTCTCCTTTTTAAAGTGTCTTGTTTGTTTTGAAAGGTGATTTATAGGTCTGAATACAGTGAATACTGAAAATTTGCTAAAAGAAGGTTGTCAGATTTGATGTAGGGGTAGATGAATCCTAGGTTAACCTTGTCTCTTCATTATTAAAACATATATTTAAACATATGTTTGCTGCCAGTGGATATATTTGCTCTGCTTTGTCTCCTAGTACTTCAAGACTCTGGGAACTTACCTTGTAAGTTCTACTCAAAGCAAAATTTGTATTTAAACTGAGTCTGCTTGGCTGAAAGATAAAAATTAAAGGAGTTTAAGAGCCTTCTTGAATTTTCCACAGGTGAAAATATATTAACTTTTCTTGTGTTTAGTTCTAGAAAAGTAATTTGTACATCCAGACCAACTCTCTCTTCCTGTTCCAGATCAACTCTCTCTTCCTGTTCCTGTTTTTTGTCATCCAAAATGCAAAGCTTCTGAGGATGTTTTTTATTTGCCATTTAAAAGATTCCTTTTTCCTTCGTGCTTTCATTAGACATTTCTAGCCCAGAGTCCCATCTCAAAACATCTAATTCCAGATGTTGTTTAGAAATAAGGGTAACCATGGCATCTGTAGAAAACTGAAAAACTTTTGTGCACTCTTAAAGTAAGACACAGTAGTTATATTGTCTGAATTGAAATGTTATACAAGGCCAGTTCAAGTAAGGTCTTGGACTCAGTTAACCAAGTGCATGACAATGAGCTAATTGACTGCTGGTTTAAAAAAAAGGGAAAAAATAAAAGGAAAAGAAATATATCTAACAGCAGTACAATAATGTATAAAAATATTTAGCTTTTCTGGTCTTATGACTGTGAAATGGCTGGGATTTCTGAGAGAATACGGTCTTTGGGGATTTTCTTCAAGAAGCAATTTTTTTTCTGCATCAGTTCTAACAGAGAAAGGACCAGAGTCTCTTTGGCATAAACTCACTGCACTGGCTCTGACGTACCCTAGCTCAATGCCTTGGTCTTTTAAAAATATTTATAGTAGATGTAATTCATTTTCCCAGCAGCATATTCCCTTTGAAACCAGTAAAATGGCAGAAGCTGGAAAGCAAGGATGATGCAAGGAGCAGGGCATGAGACCAAGCTTTGCCCTAGACTGACAATTCAGCACATCAGATGTTACAGAAGGATCTTTCCACCCATCATCTGCCCTTTGGTGTGATTTCCTGGAGCCTTTGCCTGCATTTTGCAACACACACTGTATTAATGGAACAGCCCCTTTCCCAGCTTGCTCTGGAGATGACCTGGGTGATGTGCAGCAAAAGCTGGGAAGACAGAAAGAGAGAAGCATGAAAACTGAGGAGAACACATAAATATCTAAATAAATGCAGTCTACTCTCTTGGCTTTGGTTTTCATCCTGCCCGTGGGCTTGTGTTTGAGACATTACAGTCTGTTGCCATAGCACTTGTCCTGGTACCAAAGGGCAGCTAACTGGTGTTTGCATCAAGGCAAGTTAATAACATTATATTCTGCTGATGACCAAAGGAGAAAAATT
>VZTT01066906.1:115903-159165 GCA_013400855.1 Buphagus erythrorhynchus
GATTCAAAAGGAGTAACTTACAACAGCGAGGCAGACAAACCTGACTCCTGCAGAAGGCTGTTCCTCTTCATGGGCCTGGCAAAAAAAGACAGAGTGAATAATTGAAAACACACTCTCCTGGTGCCACGTGACTCAGTTTCAGTAATTGTGCTTAGTACATTGGAACGGAGCTATTGTTTCCTAATTGAAGAAAATGTCAGCAAGGCTAGATAAACAAAAGCAATGGGATGCAGTATTGGGGAAACTGTTTCCAGCAGGCTCCCAGCTACCCGGAGATGGCAGGACCATTTAAGGAGTTTGTGTCATTTGTTTTCCCCTGTCGCTCTCTGGTCCAAGGATTGATGGGGTTCAGGCATGTTAAACCCACCTGAGGAGAGTTGGGGCAACAGCAGAGTCTGTACTAATCCAGTGAAGGTTTTCTGTTGGAGGCTGAGATGGCAAGCATGTTTCTTGTATTTTTCAGCTGATATTTTAACATTAAGTTAGTAAGAGTTTCATATACAAATTCTGCTCCAGGACCAAAACATAATAGGTGCCACTTTTGGATGCCAGACCCCTGTATTGTTCACCATGAACACAATCTCTTTAATCTACCAGTTCTTAAATACTTTCCCCTTTATGGGGTAGACTGCAACTTTGTGATCCCACCTGATCAAGGACTCAGAAAATTGTTTATCACACAGATCATGTCAGTCCCCACCTGTTCATCCTCAGTTGTGCTCAGACAGATAACAATCTTGCTGCAGAAACCTGCTTGCTCTCAATGAATTTGTGTGATAAGATTCATAAGGTGTTTGTTAATTTGAAAAAAATCCATGAAAGAAAACATTGTATCTGAAACAGTTAATGTTAGTTTATTGAAATAGTCAGGTCTCTTTAGAGTGTTGTCACAAACCATAAATCTCATGCTTTTCAGGAAAATGTATGCATAAACCTGGCCCTGTCTGGTCATGGAAATGGTCAACATGAGAGTGCTTAGACACCTGCTGCCCTCTGTGTTCTGTGTCTTGAAGGTTCTGGTTTTATTGCTCTGTCACTAACCTTTAAAAGAGGGAGAGGAATTATAGAAGAGGTTTAAAATATTGCACAGATAGGAGCTCATGTTTAGTGATCCTATGGCTTCTAGGTAAAATATGGACTGTAAAGATAAACATCTGTCCCATGAGAATGATTGCCATACTGGGAGAAAAAGGGAAGATGAAATCTCTGCTCTGTACAGTGTCTACAGAAGTCCTGGAAAACTCTGTCCTTAATAATACAGTTGTAGGCATTCTGTATTTTAAACGTTTATCAAGAGAATTTGACATTGTTTTCCTAACATCTAAGTTTTTTGGATATTAGTTCCCCAGAGGAAATCTTCTCTAAAGGACACAGTTTTTACCTGACTCACTGGTTAACAAATGACATGGAACATAACTCAACTCTTGCAGAAGAACCAAGCTTTGGCACTGAGCAGTGATCAACAATTATGAGGTAGCTTTCCTGGAAAGGAGGAGAAATAGGGAGCTGACTTTGTATTTTGGGAAAGAGTTTGTCACTGTATTTGAAGAGAGGACAGTGGCCTTGTACAAAAAATGGGGTTTTGTATGTCGTGCTAGTACTGTAAAAAAGAAATATCAACAAGGAAGCAAAGCCACAGACTGTTTACCACTTTACTGTCTTTCACTACACCACACACATGCTTTTGTTTAGCAATAGAGAACTCATTCACACAAAATCTCAACAGTCCCTGAGTTCTGATCCAAGCTGATTGAGCTGGAAGCTCAAAAGCATTGGAAAGCTTGCTTTATTTCTTCCCATTGTCACATGCTTTTGCATTTCCTGACTATGGGCTGAATAATGTCGTCCCTAAGCCACTGGGAGTTTTGTTCATTCCAAGTCTGGACTTCTGCCAGGGCCAGAAGCAGAAACATAAATATCACAAGGAGGGGCTGTTTTTTCATGTTGCTTTACTCTAACCTTTTGCAGTTTTTTTCATCTTCTCTGTACAGTAATTGTTCAGTGCCCAGTGGTGAACAGAAAAACAGGTTTTTAGAAGCCATGAGGAAAAGGAGAGGGAGAGAGAGAGAGAGAACCTCTACTGTGCCTGCCTTGTTGCATTAATGGTATGCTTTGATATTGGATACTGTGGTCAATCTTCATTACTTAGCTCAAAGTTATTGTAGCAGGAAAAGAGCAATGAACACTGATCAGAGGCTGGAATTCTGTATTAAAATATTGAAATTATGTGGACTCTCCTATGGAGAAAGGAACTGCACTGATAAAAGTTTATAAGATAATAGAAAATATAAGGCAAATCAGTGTGGTTTCTTTACTTCCTTCTCATGTGAGGGACAGGAAAAGAATGTGGTAAAATAAAGAGTGTCCAAACAAATAAAAGGAAATACTTAAAATCTAAAGCATAATGAACATGTGGAACAAGAAGGCAGCAGAAATCATTAACACTTTGAAGTTAGGTGTTTGATTTCAATCAGACAGAGATTTCACCCCAAGAGGTGAGTTGATGAAAATATATATCTGTAGATAAGGGGAACAGCATGCAGAAGGGGCAGCAACTCCTGCTCCAGAATGAAAGCCAAACAGTGCAGTTCATAGGTAGAGTGATAATCCTACCATGGGATAGTTACCATGAAATGGAGAAACTCTTCTGATGTCTGGAGTTAGTGTCTATTGCTGGTGGGTAAAGGAAAGAGAAGAGCCACTGAACTTAATAGTTATGGCAATTCTTCTCTTTTGCATGACTAAAATCAGGATGTGTCTGGAACTGTAGCAGATACAGGAATGATCCCTCTTTTCTCCAAATTATTTTCCATATACACAGGTTTGGATTCTAGAGGACAACTATGCAGACTATTCAGTACTAAATATTTTGCCTGTTGCTACTGGTGATAACCTTTTCCAAAAAGGAATGTATAAATTTAAACAGGACATTAATACTGGGCAAAGCAGATCTAAGTAATGATGGAACAGCCTCAGTCCTGATCTCCACCCAGTCCCAAATACAGCTTGTGTCAATATGAAGGAAAGCAAATAGTTTGGAGTGTTCAAGTTTTTGTCCCATGCTTACATTGTTCAGCAAACTGATAATTTACTTTTGCATTAAACACAGCCACAGTTTTCACATTTGCCGTATTCCAGACTACAGTTATTTTGCACAGGACAATCCACCCTCTCATTGCTGCTAAGCCAGGCTGGATTAGTCATCTCTGTCTTTGGTTTTGTGACTTTCACACTGCCCTTCCATCCATGAAAACACAGCTACATGGCATGTTGAGTCACCATATTAGCCCAGCTAATCCAGTATCCTTCTCCAGCAATAACTGATAGCAATTATTTTAAACTGATTAACTATTAAAAAAAAAATCAAGATAGAGCTTTCTCTCAGGAAGAGTTTCTGAGCACCTTTTTGGTAGAGTAGACTAGCACTTTGAGGTTTTTTATATTATTCCAAAATGCTTGGATATATCATGATATGATATGATATGATGATATGGTATGATAGTCTTGTTTTAGCAGAAGTTACAGATGGTCCATCTAGGATAAGTATTGCATAATATCAAATTAGGTAAATCTCTTTTTAATTCCTTTCATTACTTAGTACCTAACTTTTGCCAGGAAGCACAAAGATATTTTTTCCCTTCTACACATGGAATGAATCCTGTGTAATAGAACTGTAATTTATCCATTTCTGGCTCCCATTAAGCTTTTGATTTCAAGAGTATTTACAGGCAATGAGTTTCATGTGTTACATATAAATGTACTTCCTTGTAATTGTTTGAAATTTGTTGCCTCTAAGATTTGTTCAGTTCTTGTACTAGGAAAAATATTCTGATCTTCACATCTCCGTGGAATCCTTTTCTCATTGATCTCTGTACTGATGTCATCCTCTGTCTTCTGCATGCTTTCATCTTTTTGTCTTCTGCCCCTCCTTCCAGCTTCATGCTGCTTTCATATGTTTGGAACTCCTCCTTTTGCTTCAGATCCTTTTTGAAAAAATTCACTTCCTTTTGAGAACTTTATTACCTGACTATTTTATGATGGTATCCAGCTCTGCAACCTCCTAGACTATTTTCAAATGAATTGCTTTCCTGTGAATTAATAAAAGTTCCTAGACCTTGTCTTGCCAGAAACATTTGTGTTTCATGACTTGCACTCCCACTCTGTGATTACTAACCTCTCTTGTTGCAGTGCCCCAGAGATGAGCAGTAAAATACTGCTTATACAGTTCCATGCAAGAGGGTCTAATACTAAGTGTACACCCATAAAAAGTATTTTTACCTCATCTTGAGAACATATCCTTGAACTCCATGAAGAATATGCTACTTTATGCATACAATGCTTTGCTTACAGACAAAGTAGCCCATGTGATTTACATAAGTGATGGTGTTAAGAGTGTGTGATTGAAAAAGTACAGCACTATGAGCATAAAGTTTGTTGGCTGTAGCCATGGAGGGCTGCATGAGGCAAGAATGGTACCCTTTCAGCTAAGTGTTGTGGGCTGTATTGTTATTTTGATATTTTTATAGTGTGTACATAGTCTATGTGTGACATTATGTTGGGCTTTGAGAAACACTAAATATTTATGTTGCAGCTATGAAGTTGCTAAATATCTGGTACTGAAGGTAAAGTCCATATTTTTTTTTTTAAACCATTGACCAATACACAGTTTATAACTTAATGCAGCACCAGAGTAGTAAAAGCATTATGTGAGCTCTCCTGTATGGTGTCGCTCAAATTTAAACAAATATTTTAAAAAGTTATGACTTTACCTCTTCTTTCCACATAATGCTCCTTTTTCATCTGACTTAGTATTTCCTTTAATTTATAGTTCCCTAAACTGTAGGCAGACATAAAGGGCCCTTTAAGCTGAATGAAAGGAGAATTA
This sequence comes from Buphagus erythrorhynchus, assembly GCA_013400855.1. Taxonomy (NCBI): domain Eukaryota; kingdom Metazoa; phylum Chordata; class Aves; order Passeriformes; family Sturnidae; genus Buphagus; species Buphagus erythrorhynchus. The sequence goes on from VZTT01066906.1 coordinate 120,789, forward strand.
TCAATAGCAAAACTATGATTTATAAGGAAAAAAACATAAATGGCAAAAGAAAACTGAATTGACTCTACCTACAAAAACGATATGAAAATTTTCTCTATCTTTTTCATTAGTTCAGTTAAAAAGTGTATTTAGACCTGCCTTTTTTTTTAACCTGTTATTGTGAATCCATGTTGGATTTTGTCATATTTTTTGCTGCTGCCTTCTTTACTCCTTGAACGGCCAGATGTGAATGAATGGAAGTACTGAAAAGGTGTCTATGCTTAGTCCACCTGAGAACCTGTGGCAGAATTTGCTCCATATTTCACACTCTGGTCCAGACACCACTTGCTCCAGCAGCCTGATCTCAGCCTCACCAGAGTCAGTGGCTTGTTATCCTTTAGCATTTCACAGTGATGTGCATGGTCCTCTCTGGGTGACTGGGTTTGTTGGTTTGGGTTGGGTTGTTTGTGGGGGTTTTTTGAGGGGGAGAAGGTATTGCAGAGTGTTTGGGGTGTTGTTATGGTTTGGTTTGGGCTCTTTTGTTGGTTTGTTTCTTCGTTTTCTTTCATCTAGCTTTGTCAAGGATTGGTGATGAATTACGCAACCTCTTCTCTTGAATATTTGTGTCTGAATAAAATGACTTTACCACATTTGTAGTTGTCATTTCAAGCACAAGGTTTAAGCAGTAGCTATTTCTGAGTATTTGTCATCCCTGGAGCTTGGCAGAGGCAAAGCTACTTAACACAGGCTGCTTCTTAAGTCTGCATTAGAAAAGACTTGAGGACCCTTCACATTTCTGCTGCTGTACCTTATCTCTAAGGCTGTGACAATCAGAATGAAGCTGAGCAGACAGGTTTTGTTTGTGGTGTTGAAGATAACAGTATAAAATTCCAATGGCTGCTCTCTTGTTTTTTTGGCAATACTGTAGCTTTTAACGCTGACTTTAGTCACAGTGCACGCAACATACATCACTCACCAGCATTACCATTGACAGAAAAATGAGGTTATTTTACAGGTTTCCTATGAGGGAAACAATATAATCTGTCACATTAATAGGTCCCTGGTAAGGCACAAAACATAATGCTTCTGGTGTTTCATGAGATCTGATGATACTTTGGTCATAGGTGTGATAAATGGTGCTGGGGTCATTTGCAGCATCCCAACCAGTCTAGGATTTAGTGTCTGTGGGAGATTACTTTTCTTCCACATTTTGAAATCAGCCTGCACCTCCAGAGCAGTATCTAATGTTAAGTAGTTTAGAGCTAGTGGCTGAGAGATCTCAGCTGAGGATTCCTGATCCTGGGTTTTGATTTTTCTATGGAATCAGTTTTCAAGCCCGGAACTTGTTGTTCTAATTAGCTAGTATGATTAACCTGTTGAAGATAAAATGTTAACCTGTAATTCCTGTACTGATGAAAACAATTCCTACACCAGCTAAAGCTTATCTTTTAAAATAAGCACCAAATCTAAGTGTAAAGACATTATTACACCAGTCTTTAAAACTTGCTATACACTCAGATTGTTATGCTACTTAGTTATCATTTCTTTTAAAGAAACATCACTGTGTCCCCATTTGCCTTTAATTCTCTGCTGGCCCAAAAGAGCTTGACTATTTCTGTTATGGCACAGTAAATACCTATGATCACTTCCCCAGCATTTTTATGAACATCAGTAGGAGGACCATGGAGTGAGAGGTGTCCTCGACAAGCAGCTATAAACTGGATTGTGGGACAGAGTTTCTGCCTCCAGACCTGGGGCTGACTTGTGAACTATCTGGAAAGGCTGGATACCCACAAAGAGCTGGTGTGAAACAGTGTGCTGAGGCTCAACACAATGCCATCTACTAGAGCAGGCTTGGTGTACCTGGCCACTGAATGACCCCGACCAAGCAGCAGAGATGTGCTCAGGGAAGTCAAATTGTCCAGTGGCCTCGTCTTATGTATGCTCATTTTTGATCCAGAGTATACCTAATAATGATTTCCGTAAGAACTGATGCTATATTCTTTGTCTTATTTGGATTTCCCAATAGAAGCATTAAATCCCTTCTGGGATTTAACTCCCAAGTAATTGTCCAAAATCGTGTTCCAATACAAAAATATGACCAGCAATATTACCCAGGATTTTCTTTCTCTGGTTCTTTCTTTTTTGTTTCAACACATTTTAAACTGATAATAAATTTTGTCTTTTTATTCATCGACTAAATCTTCAAACACTCAACTCAAATAAGCACTCAAGAATACCCAGACTTTTGAGGGTTGCATAAGTTGAGGTGGTTTTTTCCTATTTTTGGCTTAAAGAAAGGACCCTAAATACATAAAATTGGTATCAGAAAAATGTTAAGACTTCAACAGTATCAGTTTGGGCTCAGCGTTAATCTTGGGCAAAGAAGAAAACTACCCATAACTGAATTTTACCAACCACATCTAATGCACTATAAAGCAGTAAAATTCTGCCTCAGCTCATTTTGACTGAACACTCTAATTGAGTCTGGAGATCTCCTTCCAGCTCTGATAGTGACCTGCTGGATTGACCCAAGGTTTGCTTTCCCTCACTTCTGAATCCTTGTCCTCATTAAAGAAAGAAGGTTATGGCCTTGTGGTCACCTCCTTTCCTGGGTGTGTGGGGTGAGAATTTCTCTGATGAAAAGTACTGGAAGATAATTTAATGTTTGTTGTTTGTTTTTGTTTTTTTTTTAATAGGACAATGGACAAAATAATTAACAACTACTCTTAGAAAACAGTAAGAATTTGCTGTTGTCAAGTAACGGTATTCTTGCAACCCATCTCCTATTAAGCAGAATCTATTGCATACAAAACATTCCTTATGATAAGGCATGCAGGCTATCTCACAGGATGCAGTATGTGCCACGCTGTGATACAAGGAACAGAAATACTATAACAGCAGGAGGCAAATAAAGCAGCAGATCACATCCCTGGTGCTCTCCAAGAGCAAGGAGCTGTAAAAGCGACAGAGGCCCCCGCCTGTCAGGTCAGTCCTTCAGCATAAACTGAGGCACTGACAGCCCCACAGCTGTATGTCATCTGCTCCCAGGGACAGTGGGGAAGAGGGGAGTGTTTTGTCCCCACCTCCACGCTGGGAGCAATGCCCCTGCAGAGGAGCAGCAGGGGCTGCTCCAAAGCCCCTGCAGTGACTGCGTGTCCCAGGGCTCTGCTGGCCAGGAGCTGAGTGCCCAAACTGGGCAGGCCAGCTGCAGCAGGGCAGGCTGCATGGGCACTGTGGACAGCACAGCACCCATACCCTGTGCTACACCAGCCTGCACCTCTTCCTGTGGCCTCACACTGTTGGAATCAGTTACTAATGAGGTGCAAAATAAAGGATGCTATTAAGTGAACCTTGCATTAATAATGCTGGCAAGGTTTCAAGTCTACAGATGTTATTTATAATACATGACTAAACAAATACGTATCCCCTTAGAGACTCAGACTCAGGAGCAATTTACTGATTTCCTGTATAGGCTGGTTCATACAGAGATTTGAGTAAATACTGCATTTGAACATCTTACTTGGACCTATGCTCTGGAACTAGTAGACAATCACATTAATATTTAATTTTAAAATAGTTTGAAAATTTGTTTTCAGATTATTAGATACTGACTCTATCTAGTTCTCATGGAGGAATGCATTTTTTTGCATTGCTTCTTTAAAGAAAAATAAAATATTCAAAGAATATAGCCTTCAGTTACACAGCACAGTGGAAATGAGTAGAAAGGTTAGAGAAAATTCTGGGAAAAAATGGACTTAGCAGAAGCTAAAAGAAATTAAAACCTCATATCCTCTCCTTTCCATCTGGTTTTGAAATTAATTAATCTTATTTATGAAATTTAATTGCCAATAAGATGTTTTGTGGTTTTAAAAATGTTTCTGAGTAATGAATCATTTTATCTGTGATTTTGTTTCTTTTCTGCCTCTTATAATATTGCAGGTATACAGAGGCCTTCAAAACTGAAGAAAGCTGTAAACTCACAAAGGTCTCTGGTTCACTCTGCAGGCTTTTATATACATCAGGAGAAAGAGGAGAAATACTTTACAGCAAACAAGAAGTGTCCTAAATTAAGGTACTTCCATGAAGAGGATCTCTGTTTAATTCATAATGCTGATCATTGAACAATAATAATTTGCTTCAAATTTCTCAGACAATTTAAAGACAAAGCAGTGATAACAGTGAATAGACAGACAAAAACGTAATTTGTGACATACCTCTTATCTGCTTATTCTTCTCTTTTAAATCCTGAAATTAAAGCAGTTGAAAATAATACATACTGACATGCAAAAAGAGCTGACTGCGTGATGCCAAAATAATTTGCTATAAAAATATCACTTACCATTGACATTGCCAAGTATCTTCTTATTTAAATCTGCTATTATCATGCTTTCTTGGATATGAAATACGCAGCAGAGTCCATTCCCAGTGTGTTAAATACTTGAGAAAATAATAAATGCAGTATAACTCCACAGTGTTTGGATATTTGACTGTAACTCCTAAGCATTCAAAGTGACTACTCAATATAACAACTTTTCCTCTGCAGAAAATGCCTTGCTATTTGCCAGCAAATCTTTAATGCTTTAGATTGGGTATTTCCAACTACCGCCCTACTTGCTAGGCAGATGTGTATAAAAGAGATGTTATTTCACTGAATCAACCACTGAGATCGTAACCCTTTTCCTGTACCACAAACAGAAATATAAAACCTCAGACTTTCCTTTTGGACTTCTCCTGACTTGTGTCTGTTGTAAGAAAGCAAAACACAACTAGTCTGAGTGCTAATATATGGAAAATGTGTTAAAACGTTTTAGATCATCTCATTGCTTCTCATTCCTGCAATTCATCGGTTAACTGGCTCCTTCTGTGTTTATGTAGTTGCATGGTACAAATACAACACCTAAACTTCTCGCCCAAAGTTGAAATGATTCATTTATTACTTTTTAAGCCAGCCCCAGGAAAAAAAAAAAGGAAGAAAGAAAACACACAGTGCTCATTTAACCCAAGTGAGTGAAAACGTCTTTCATAAGGTCTGTAAGGGCTTTGGGAGGTTTTTCTTTGGTGAATAAGGTCTGTGTAGTGGAGAGAAGAGTTTTGTCTGATGGCAGAATTTAGGCTACAGAAAATAGACAAACTAGGATCCCTTTGCTGTGTCAAAATAAGATAATAGTAAAGGAGTGCAAGTGTTATTATTCATATGAGATCAATTGAGATGGAGTCATTGTTTTGAGAGGAGGTATTTTTGTGAGGGTAGTGCCTTGCTCTCTGGAATTGTATCAATATTTATTTAGGTCCTTTAGTGAGGTAATTACCCTAAATAGATAATACATAGGCTTTCCATCTTCTGGGTGCTTATAAATATTAGTGAATCACATTAATTATAACCACAATGGGAAAAGCATAAGCAGAACAATAAATGAGTGCCATACTAAGAAGTGGAAAACAGGATTAAATGAAGACATTTCCTCTGCTTCTTTTTGTAGACTGCAGAGAATGGGGCTATGTGATAAGGCACTCTTCCATAGGATGTACCACCCTGATTTCTGATACTGCCTGTGGAGGCAGTCACTGTTAGACAGGAGGGATTACAGTGGGTAACTCTTGTTCTCTCAACAGCTCTGATGGGACAGTTTCTGTGCCTTCATTCATCATCCTCTCCAGATGGACATTAGAATTAATCAGGTTCTAGCCCTAACAGCTTGTTTCAGGACCACAGCTGGAATCAGCATGTCTAGACCAGAACTGACTTATTCCTGGCTCTCAGACCTATGTGCATGCTACTATTCCATATGCTTCCTGTTAGAGAGGTAACAATGCCATTTCACAGTATAACTTCAGTCTTTCTTTCTTCCTCCCCTTTTTATTGTAATTAGACATTATTTTGCTTAAGTAGGAAAATGTCCTGCCCCTGCTCTGAAACAGCTCAAACTTCCAGACAAACAAAATAAAGTTCACAAAGGAAACAGTTAAATTTTCTGACTGCCTTCACTGTCACAGAAAATGCTAAACACATTTGTAAGTTATATAAAACTGCATAAGTTCATATTTTCCTCTCCTGGTTTCACAGCCCAGAACAGCAAAAGGACCTTGTGACATCTCTAGGCTCTCAAGAGTTTAGTAATAAAAATAAAAATAATCCTGGGCAGAAAACAACACTCCACACCCTGCTACTGCTGAGCAAATGAGTTTCCCATTTTCCTCACTTATCCTCAGACTAAACAATGTTAAATTTACAATTCTAACATCTATTTATAGCAGGCACTTTACCCTAAGAACCACAGAGGTTGGCATATATCATTGTCCTTAATCCACAGGCCGTCTTTCAACCTGCCATGTCACCTAATTAGGAGACAAATCTCCCACCTTAATTAATACCTAAGCAATTTATGCACTGAGGCATGATAAAGCCCCAAGGTGGGTGGTGTGCATGTGGGGGTGGAAGGGGGTGTTCATCTGCCATGAATTAACCTCTGATTTTAGTTTTTCATGTTTACTGTGAATAGCAACTGATAACATTAAAAACACCATGGGCTTCTGTCAGGGGTCAGACAAAAAAGCAAAGCCTGGGAAGTTCCTGTAGGTGCTGCAGGGGAGGGAATTCCTGGGGGTCTGACAGCACTGATAATCTTGACAGCACACACTGAGGAAACTAAGCTGGGAATGTGCCTGCAGGAAGGGAAAGTGGGCTAAAAAGCCACTGGGGGGGAGCAGGGGGTAACTGGTGTGAGACTGTGGAAGCAGCAGAGGGAAATTTGGGGGGTGCAAGAGCAGGGGTTCAGGGGAAGGAAGGGATTAGAGGAGGAAAGAATTCAGGTTAAGGTGCTAGGCTGGATTTGAGCAAGTGGGTAAAGACTGAACACAGAATGCTGGGTATAGGCATCAGCTGAGCCTAAACTGGGTAAGACCCAGCACTGGACTGGGCTCTGCAGACTGGGCTTAGCACAGCAGGGAGGTTCTGTGAGGAACTCATCCTTTCCATTCTCTAGAGCAGCACGAAAATTACAATCAGGCCTTGTGCTCAAAAGAAGCTCATCCACAGTCTGTATGTCACTTATCTCGGTAGACATGACAGAGACAGATATGCTCCTGCTAACATTTTTTGCAAACTCAAGGACTGAGAAATAGAGAAGTTATTTAGAAAAAAAACCCCTTAATTTGAAGGACATCATAATTCTGATACCTTTCAAATATCTTTCACTTTGTAGTTTATCAATGCCCCTAAATGCTATTTAATTTCTTTTTTTCAGACGATTCTCACTTCTTTTCATATAAAGAAAGGAAAATACCCTGATCTTAAGATTCAAAGTATTCTTAAGAAGAATACTTTGTTGATGTATTTGGTGGCATTGTTGTTCTTTCCAGTATTATTCTTCAATCCATCTTTAATATAGCCTGACATTCTGTTTGCTTTTTTTGACCACTACTCTGCCCTGAGTAGAAGTTTCCATTAAGCTGTCTGCAGTAACGCCTAGATCTTTTCCTTGAGTGATTTTGCAAACCATCAAGTGTATATGAGTAGTTCAAATTGTTCCTTTTAGTACACATTACCTCATGCTTGCCTATACTAAATTTCAGCTACCATCTTTTTTGGTCCCTTCTTTTAGGCTTTTGGGTTTTTTTTTGTTTGCTGTTGGGGTTTTTTTTGTGTCGTGGCTTTTCTAAAAGATCACATAATTTCCAATTATGCTGTCTCTGCTACTGCATGCTTGCTTTCCAGATGAGTAGCAAATAGATTAACCCCAGTTTTGGTGTAGGTCTTAGGACCACCTCTTGTTAATACCCTTCCCAGCTCAAAATAACCATTGACTTGTATTTTTTTATTTAGTCTTCACAACTTTCTGAGTCATAATATATTTCTTAGTCCTCTGCTGTTCTTTACCCTTAGACATTTTATGACATTTAAAATAAATACCTAGATTATAACCCTAAAATTATACTTTAATCCATTATTCTAATGTCTTTATTAAAGAATTTAATGGCAGTTGGCTGTTAAAACTCTATAATGACAAGTACAGCCAGAGTAGCTAAAGTCAAAGCTATAGTTTAGCTAGAGGAGCAGAATGGCAGGACAGAGGAAATCAAAATCTCTGTTTGCAAGAATAGTCTTTTTCAATCTCTCCAGAACAGTGTGGAATAATCCTCTCTCAGCTGAATTGAAAAAAGCAGCTTCCAGGTGCTCTTAGTCTAACTACTGAGCCCAAGCCTGTTCTGTGCACCAAATGTCACTTCTCCATCTTCCCCTCCCTGCCTCCTTGGCTGCAGTGGAACAGCTTGTTCTGCTCTCAAACTGCTCAAGCAGAGAGAAATGAGAACAGGAGTGGGGTTTGGGGATGTAACTCTTTTCTCCAGCTATCCCCAAGCCACCCACCCTCACTGAGGTCTTGGATGCAGCCTTGAAAATGGATGCACGTGCCAAAAAGCATCAAGGAAGAACAGGATCCTTACTACTGAATAAAGCATTAAATGAGCACTCCGTGTCCAATTCTGGCATCCACTCATTTTAGCACAGATGGCAACAAGGTGGGAAGAGTTCAGAAAACCATTATAAGAAGTTTGAGGAGTGTGTTTTGCAGTAAGAGACTAAAGAAGTTGTTTCATTTTCTTCCAGCAGATTGTTGCATTGTGATGTCTTTGCAGTCTGTGTACATACTGGTGTGAGGCAGAAGTCAGAGCCCTGGAATGTGAAGGCAGATGCATTTGAATCACAAATATGGTTACATAAAAGTTCATCATTAAGGTAATTAGAATTTCCTGGAATATTTATTCTGCTCTATGCAATTTATCACAGCAGTGATAAACTGGTTTTGGCTAAGTGGCTGATCTCATCTCATCTTATCTCAACATTTAATACCCTCCTAATCAATTTTGGGAGCACATTTCTGTTTAGCTCTTTTTTCCAAAGCCTGCTCAGTCATTCATATTTTGTATTAATGTCCTGGACTGGAAGAATGCAATGCAGTAATTGGCAAGATCAGGTGAAATGAATTCACCTCACTAATGGTTTGTTTTCTTTATCTAAGTGAAGCTATTAATTGTAACTTACTGTTACAATTATTTACTTACTTAGTTACTTACTATGTTGTCCTGATTGTACTCAGCATGCAAATGTTATGTAGCTTAATGAAATGTGAGACTTAAACCCAATACACTTTTATTCCATAACCAGTGGCTTTATCATACTAGTATATTTTTTTGCAGTAACAGGATCTGTATGAGACAAACTGCTTTTAACTGTGGCAAAGGTGAATCCTCTTTGATCTCTAAAAAGCTCTTTCAAGCAAACTTTTTAGTTTCAATGAACAAGGGAGAAACGTATCAACACAAAACTTTGTAGAGTTTTATTGAAGAATATAACTGGCTATATTTTTCTACTAAATTGTAATGATATTTTTTTATTTCTGTGGGGAAAGTAACCTAGGTTCACCTGCAGAAGCTTAATATCATATTGGATTCTCCCCAGGGAGAGGTAGTTCTGCAAGTTTAAATATATTTTGAAGAGCTTTAGTTTGTATTCTCTTTCTCTGTAAATTTGGTTTCATGGATCTGTTTTCTGAACTCTTTAAGAACTCCTTTATTGCTTATCATTTCAGTTTCAATTTCATTGTCCCACCCTCAGGAAACTTACCATGCTGTTATGTTAAAGCAGTAGAATTCCAGGCGATGAATACTCTCTTCATGACAGTTACACAGGAGGATTGTTCTCACTTAATTGCACTGTTCATTTGCAAAAATTGCTGACCTACCCTAGCATGATAAAAAGTTCTCTTTTGTAGAATACCTTCAAATATATTTGAAAAATTATTATTGGGCATTTATACCAATTCTGACATATTTTGTTATAAAAATAACCTGATATTATTGCAGAAAATCTAAGATTGTTATAGGTTACATGAGCTGACCAAAAAACCTTCACCACTTGTTGGATTATATGTAGTGCTTAACTTCTAAAACCAAACAGCAAATGGCTGTGTCATGAACAGGCCAAATGTGTGGGACAAATTGACTTTGCCTCAATTCTTTCCGTGATGAATGAACATTCTGTTCCCAGAAATAATGACTTGGATGAAAAGGTTGCACACATCAACTGTGGAGTGCATGTTTACTCCCCAAATCCTTGTTAAGCTAATTTCATAGGAAACAGGAATTTGTGTTGGTGTTTCTGAATGCTGTATAAAGCCCAGTGTTCAGAAGAAACCATTCAGTAGTCCCCAAGTGTGGCACTGTTTGAATCAGTTAGCACAAAATTCCATAACCACCCAACAATCAGCTGATACATGGTTAGATATTAATTAGCAAGGGGCAGATAGAAATGTTGAATTTCAAGTACTTCTGAAAGCACCAAAATTTTCAACAAGCAATGAGAACAATAATCTATGTTGTAGCAAAGGTCATGCATGTGATGCCATACAGGGGTCATGTAATTATTGAGATAGATGACATAGTCCTTTTAAAAAAATTGTAATTAGTTTCTGAAAAACAAACATGGGGAAAAGACATGAGGTCTAGAGAACTTGTGTCTGGATAAATAGATAACTTAATAAAAATTATTAATTTGATTAATTCAACCTGTGGAATTCGATGCCATTTGAAAGCAAGTATATGTAGATACATTTTATGGAAAACTTTGGAATGCCAACATGCTTAAGAACAATGAAAATAATTTTCTTTGTAATATTTCTTTGTTCTTCTCATTAGCACCTAATAAATATCCACAATTTACTTCTGACTACCTTTATGAAATAGTTATGCCCAGTAGGGGTAGTGATGCACAGGTATAATAAATGAGGGAAGAGTGGGCACATGGTACACGCATGGGGAAGTGCAGAGCAGAACACCATTACCTGTGTTCAACAGGGAAATGGAAAGAGGTTTGTCTTCCTTTGGAACAGTGGCTGGAGACACAAAGCTCAAGCAGAAGGGATTTTTGGCTTGGCTGGTCTCTGTTTTTCACCTCTACCTTGATCACTGAGTTCCAGTGTTGCCATAAAAACAAAAGACAAAGTTAACTACTGCTCCTTACCTGAGCTACAGCAATTTACCATCTATGTAAGAAATTAGCCCAGACCCCATATGTGTAATTCTGATCTATTAGACATTCTACTTCACAGCAGGGATGAAGAAGAATTTGTAATGCCATGCAGCTGTGGCTGGCTGTCTCATCCCTTGATGCTTGTCTAGGTGATTACCATGGCTGACTGCTTTCTTCAAGGGCTTGTCAGGCCAGAGCTAACTGCACTAAGACTCTGAGATTTGCAGTTTCATACTCAGCCCTTCCCTTTTATCCTGATTGGCTTCCCCTTCCAAGGCAACAAAGCAGGAGGCATTCTTTAGTTGTCTTTCAAGCCACCCATTCTGTCCAAGAGCTTGAATGCTGATGGTTTCAACTATGCCTGCTTGGGACTCCTGAAATGCATTCAGCTAATACCACAGCAACCTGCTTAAATTATTAATGTAAGTTAGTTTGATTCAAGAACTAAAAATGTTTTATTAGTCATAAATATTTCTTACAATACGGTGACTTCTGGCAGAATTAATGATTTGCTCAAAAGCTGGTGTTTCAATAAGAAAGTTTTAAAAGTAAATTTCAACTGCCATTTTGGCAGCAAATTCACAAAACACAGTAAAATAAATTGGGAGCTTATCACAGAAATTATGCCAACAAGGTTTAAAGTTGCTTTTGTTGTAATTATGAATTATTGACCACAAAATGATCTAGGTCTTCTGCTCAATATGCTCTGGAGAGAATTATCACCCTGACAGGCTTGAGAACAAAGATATGCTGGGCCATCTTTAAGCAAATTTTTAGTTTCTCTCTAAGACTGTGAGTAGAATCCAAGGTCAGCTGGATTTGAGAACATGCAGAAAGCAGAAAGGGGAATGAAGACAGGTAAGAAAAAAGAGTGCATGGTGAAGCAGTAAGTATAGCTAGAGTGTTATTCTGGATCACCATGTGGTGCCATGGAGCCATTCATAATCAGATCTGAATATGTCCCTGACCACTATAGATTACACTGAAAGAAATAATTACTTCAGGTAGTTTCAAAAGAAAACAGTTAGTTCTCTTACACGAGGACAGATTATTCTCCTGCATATGCTGCACTGGATGTGATTTCCATGTTAGCATAAAAGTTCCCAGAGTGTGTATGTGTATATAGCAGCAATTCATTTATATTTCTCTATATGTGTTTATTTTCATGGCACAGTCACATTCACTGGTTATTTTATAATACATCTTGGGTGTTCTGGCTAAACTGATGCTGCCAAAATTGTCAGCAAAAAGACCGGAAAAGCTGATGAACCTTAAACTTTTCCCCAGACAACTGCTCAGTTGTTTCTTCAGGATATGGAAGAGGCAGAAAGTCCAAGCAAGAGCAGCGTTAGGAAACCAGGGAGGAAGGATAGAAATTTCTGTCTGACATGGATTTCACAAACCTCTGTGTTTGATCTTTTAGAAACCCTAAAGCAATTATCCACAGTTATTAGCATTTTAGGAGTTACAAGAGATTTGAATATAGAGGAAAGGTAGTTCAAACTTCAGTGTTCCACTTATTCACTAATTTCTTGCTTTCATTTTGCTTAGGAATTTAAGATCTTTATAAATTGTACTGGTAATGTTTTCAGGAACATCTAAACACAATTTTTGAAAATTATCTTCTTAGACTAAGATCTCCAAAGGTATGTACAACATAATTCCTGACAATTTTAACGTGAACAAACTGAAGAAAAAGCTCTTCAGTTTCTCAGCACTGGTGTCTCTTTTGCAAATGGGACATGTGCTAAGAGTTGGTTAGGTATTTTTAACTAGTATGCCATATAATTTAAAAACTAAATATATGCATAAGAATAAATACTACCATGGATAATTCTTATTCCACTCTGTGGGTTTGTCAGACCCACAGGGACAGCACTGTGGTTTGTGGGATCTTCTCCTAGCAACTCCTACTAACATCAGAATTACTTGGGCAGCTGAATCTTCATACTCCACACTAAGAGTTTGCTACTTGGCACTGCTTTATGTGCAGATTTCATATGTCCATATCTCTGGTTATTTGCACCAGGTTTACTTCAGTTTCTTGTCATCTTACAAACACTTTTAATAACAGCATTGTACTATTACTTACTGAGCTTCTCTGCTGTAGTTCTTTGTATTTGGAAGAAAAATGATAAAGATGAAGATATGGTCATTGCCCCAAGGAGGCTATAATTAAAACAAGACCAGCATTATAGAAACATATATTCTAGCTGGCCTCTAACTGGATGGTCTGTTTAGTTTTGTTTTGACGTATTGTATGAAGCAGCATTTAACAGATGTTGGGAAATTAGCTCTCTCAGCTTCTCGTATAAACTTTGAGCAGAGATTCATGTGTATGAATTAATTTCATCACTGAATGTGAATATTGATGCTATCAGGCATTTTTAAATGTTTGTGCCTATTCTGCTGTACTTTGAGTCCTCCTTGCCAGAAAATATAGAAACTTGTCAAGAGAAAGTGCCTTAGTTGTAGCAACACTTTCTAGCACCATACTGACGATTCTCTTCTGTTGAGTGAAAGATGTTGCCTTGTACAAGCCCAGTAGTGGGGGAAAAAAAGGAAAGGAAAGTGTCAATTGTTTCATTACATACCCTCTACACATAGTTTTGACCAAAAAAATACCCTAAAACCCCAAAGTGGAGGGGTCTCCCAGTGTCTTTATGCCAAGCTGTCCCTCTTATTGTCAGTAATGCTAATTTATCATGTAAATCCTGTAGCGGATGTCCTTATGGCTGCTCGTATCCCTGCTGAAACAGCACACATCCAGCAAGGTGACAGATTTTCCCACTCCTCCTCTTTGCCAGGAGAATCAAGTGTTGAGGAATAGATTCCCTTTGACAGCTTTCAGGGCTAAGCCAAACCAGCATCAAAGGGGGAGCTGACAAAGCAAGGTTTGCCCCTCTGTGCTGTGTATGGCCAGGGAATGAGGCAGGTCAGGCAGAGAATGGATACAAGACCTGGGACAAAGCCTAAAACAGAACAGAATTAGAAGGGAAGTGTAGCTGACAAACTGACACAGAGATTTCCTGATTTCCACCTGTATTTAATGTATTTTGCACATCACATCTGTATTTTTTTTTTTTTAATTTTGTGGCCTCCTTAGTTTAATTTTCATACATTGAAGTCTTAAGTGCTTCTAAAACAACAGCTATGGTTTTAAAAGATCATTTCACACTCACCCCACTCAAATTACAACAGATGTGCAATATTAATTTAGGGTCAGTGGGCACAGATGTTATCAAAATCACCTTCCTACCTGCCAACTCCACCAAATTTTCCAGTGCTTGGATATTTTCTTCCACTGATGTGTGGAATTTTATTGTAATGTTCTCTGTGCCTTTTTTTTCCCCTCAGATGTTTTATTCAGTTAATAAACCTGCATATGGCTTCCTCCTCTATCAGCTGTCTGAGCTAAAACAATGCTTCATGACAATCACTGAACAGAAAAGCAGCTCTGAAGATACTGATGTGATTAGGTGTGAGGCCAAGAACTTGTGCTGAGTGCTAGAAGAGCACTTTATAACCACAGTAAATCAGTTTGGGCTAGACAGCACAGCAGAGAAGTGATGTGATGTGAAATACGAGTTGGGGAAGAATGAGAAAGAGAGGGAAGTGAAAAGGCATATTTAAACCAGATTTTCATTTTTTAGTGTCACCAAAGTGTGAGTTAACCAGTCAGCTTTTCTCTGCTGACTCTGAATTCTCTTCCTTACTTCAATATCGTGCTGCTAACACACATCTGCTCAGCAAAACGTGCAGATATGAGCACTCTCTGTGCCTCAGGCCTGTGAAAAGCCATTGTAACACACCACTAAATTTGGACTAATGCACCCTATCCCTCAGCAAGGACTAATAGCTCAGGATCAGCTTCGTGCTAACAGCTTTTGAGCTGTCTGGAATGGAGGCAAAATGAGTTTTATCTTCCCACAATGTACTTTGTGGAGCTATCCATATTGGGTCGAATTTGGAAGAAGCATTGAAAGCTTTTTTTAATACATGACTGTGCCACACACCAACAAAAAGCAAAGTGCATTGCAAAGGAGGGAAGCATCACTGCCCATATTTCATGATATGCAGTATTAGGACAAGAAAAAGCAACACAGTGGTCAGGTCTGGGGTGTGGTTCAGGTCTCCATTGCCTTATCCACCAGAAATACTGTGACTCTAACTGGGAATAGCAGGATTGTTCATATTCTCCACTAATATTCAATCCCATAGTTCTTTATATTAAATCCCATGTTTATCAACAAATGGATAAATTACAAACCATACCATGCACTCTACACAGCCTGATTTTTTCCTAGTTTCATACCGAGAGAATCAAAGCAGAATTATGTCAATCTGTTGTGGAAATGGGCATAATTTAAATTTCTGTAAATTGGCAAAAAAAAAAACAAAACAGTACCCCTATAAAAATATGCATCGTTTGTCACACATCAAGTTTCACATCTTTACATAGAAAGTGAAAGAAAAAGCTCCTAATTTCCTCTAATTATGTTTTGGTTACAAATTACTTAATGTTCTAATTAACATAAAGAAGTTGATTGTATGCAATACACAATGTCCTGCGTTGCTCTGTCTACCTTTGTGCTTAACTTTATTTTCCAAAAACATGATATAACTAACATTAATGACATATCCTAGCCTAGAATTCAAGTTTGTTTTACCTTGGTTTCCTTCTGTGGCACTGTATCAGGGACTCATTTGGATTTAAACATCTCAGGCTGTTTTACAGACACAGCAGGAATTGTGCTGTTTAGAAACATGTGCTTCCATCGTGTGGACAACATTAAGAAGTGCAAAAAACCAGCTTTTCAAAAAAATTGGGAAACAGTTCAAGTATTTGTTTCTATTTGTTATCATGAATTAGATGAATTATAAATATATATGATATGATATGATAGCTATGCACAAATCTCTGGGTTTAGCACTGCTAATGGAATCAGGAATGTTGATTCAATCCTGTTTATTTTCAGCTCAAGAAATCCTTTCCAATGAGCACAAAGTGATCAAAACACACAAGTCTCCATGCCACTTTTAACAGCACCCAATTCCAACATTACCTGCTTTGGTACTCATTTCTGTATCTGTTTATCTCTTTCTTTTTCCTCTAAGTCTTTGCAAAACTTGTTTTTGTACAGTGTGCATTGCTTTCCTTTCACTCACACACACAAACACTCCTACCCCAAACATCAGCCAGCCCAGGCACCCTGCCCACACAGTCCTCATTCCTGCATGAGTTCACACAAAGCTTTGTTTCAGAAATGGTTTTGGTTTAAGGCCTCTTCTTGTTTCCTACATTTGATCCAGAGTTAAGAGACTTAGAGTGGAAATAGCTGCATTTAATACCAGCAAAAGTCCACAATGGCCAAGTTAGAAGCACTACAATGCATTCATGCAGTTTAAGTCTTACTAAACTTAAATATCTACAAAACTTTATCTACTAAACTTTAATATCTACAAATTATAAGCAGATTTATGTCAATCCGTTGTGAAAATGTGCAAATTTTAACCTCTGAATGTTTGACTATTAACAGAAAAGCACCACATATCATGTTAATTATCCTTCTATAGAAAATGAAAGGAAAAAGTGAAAGTTGTTCCTAAAGATAATTTCCTCTGTAACAGCCCATCTATAATAGGTTTGTGAAGGTTTGCACACAAGGAGTGTGATTCTAAAGCTGTCCTCTGCAGTACAGTCCCTGAAAGCAAACCTGCATGTCACAGCAGCTTGATCTGCCTGCTGCTCTGAGATCCTGTATGCCAAATGCCAGTTAGCTGATGCTGCAGTCTGCTGACTTAATTTATATTGAATAAAGGTAGAACTTTGTAAGCCTTGCCTGTGGGCTTCAAACAGATTATTTGGGAATAGAGCTTAAAGATATCTTTCGACCAGTCCCTTCCTTTGTGAAAGTTTAGTGGGTTTGTTTTGAAAAACTTGGCAAGTTTTTATTGACCTTTATAATCACTGAAGATCTTTGGAATCTTTTATGAATTGAGATTGGTGTAGTATTTTACTCAGGTAGTCACTTATTTGTGCAGAAACAGCCTGCTCTTGTGGTACGGTAAGAGATGAAATAAATACATATTTAACTAAATGGGTATCATTGAATGCCATACAGCAGAAGATTCTCTGTGATGCTTTTTCAGCATCTATATAAAGACAGGTAAATCTATGCAGTAATGACATCTGTTTTCCAAGTCTTTGCATTTTACACTTGGTTGATTTTTTTTAAGAAAGTGTGAGTTTCTGCTGAAACTTCTACCCTCAAAGGTGTTTTGTTTTTTTGGGGGGGGAGGTTTTTAGTTTTTTTTGTTTTGTTTTGTTTTGTTGGGTTTTTTTGGGTTTTTTTTTNTGTGTGTGTGTGTGTGTGTTGGGGGGTGGGGTTTGGTTTTTTTTGGTTTGGTTTGGTTTTTTTTTAATGTGGCTACTCTGTTGTCTAATTAGGTAGGAACATAGGCTACAATCTTTTCCTTACTGGATAAACTTACAGCGTGTCATATTTGTTTTCTGCTTTAGTATTTACTTTCACTTGTGGGTGCCAAATTTTCTTAATTTTCTTTGACAATTTTACTTTACTCTCAAACTTGTTAGAAATTACTATGGATTGGAAAATGCCGTGGGTGAGAGGTAAATGGAACATGGTGATGCATGGAAAAGGCTGTTGTAAGTCCCTAGTCTGTATCACTGTGCTCAACTTCTTGACTACTTGATATTAAAGTGTTTAGAATACACAGACAAACATCAAGAAACTCAATTTAAATCCATGAATTAGAAGATAATCTCAAAAAAATCTCACTTGTGATTTAATAATTGGCAACATTGTGCTAGATGGAGGGTGGAACAAGCTCAACAACTAACTTTATTTCAGATGAACTTTAAATGTCAAAGCATCTCATGACAACTTTGAGTGTGTTTGGTTTTCAGTGTTTTGGAAACTGACCACTCACCCTTTTAAAAATTGTAACACTGGTTTGGCTTTGGAAGAATTGGTTAAATATACTCCAAGAGCCAGTAATTTAATGAAAATCTATTATGTTTCCTGGGTTCTGACAACTTCTGTCATCAGTGAAGGTGAAAATGGGAAAAGGAGCCTTTCTGATTTACAATTTTTGATGTGTTGCTCATCACATTTTAAGAGATTTTTGCCCATTATAGCCTTGATGAGTTAATGAGATTATACAATATTACTAATGGCAGACTTTCATTTCCATTTTTTAAATAAACATCTCTAAATCTAAAAAGAAAGAAACAAGAATCAGAGTCTCATCAACCTCTCCTGGCTGTAGTCTTGGGCTTTTATATTCTCTCTGTTTTCATGAAATAAATTCATTCTTATATCCTTCTGGGAAAGCTTTGGGTCTATCAAGCATTGTACCATCTTCAGGACCAGGATTTGATGTAATTATCTCCCAGTGATTTTTATCTTCTTCAACTCTGTGTGAGTCCAGATAATTGTGACAAATGACTTCAAATTCTTTTCCAAAATAAGACCTGCAAAGTCAAAAGAGATGGGATAGGCAGGGAGAATTAACATATATACAAATTCAGCAAATCTGCATTACTTGCAAATTGTTTGAGATTTTCTCATTTTTCTCTTGGTTTATTCAGAAATATCACTATACACTTTCAAATACCAGACCCTTACAAGAAACACAATAATCCACTTTGTTTCCTATTAATAATTTAGGAATTTGAAATCCAAAATAAATGCCACCTTTCTAGCCTCAGAGCTAAAAGGAGCCCCAGCAGAACAAGGCCCTGATACAACAACTTGATTTGTAAAAGCTGGTTAGGCCCTCATCCCCACTTCTCTCTGACTGAGGAGAATTCTGGCTACTAAATAACTTCTTCATCCTCAAACTTTCAGACCTTTCATCCTCAAAAACCTTACACAAATCCTCGGTCAGGTCTTGCTAAGAAGTTAGGGGGAAACATTGGACTACTGCTTAGCAAGGCCTAATCAATATTAATTTAATGCATGTGTATTAACTGAATTGAGGGATTAACTTCGATTTGCTGAGATTGATTCAGATGGAGATAAGCATATAGAGTTTTATGCAGTGATTTTATTTAGATCTTTTGTTCCTTACACTTCTCAGTATATAATTTTCTTTTCCTTCAAAAGTAACCCAAAGAACTGAAGGTATTCAAAGGGAGAACCACCAAGAAACTAGAGAAAACTAAAAGCATGATGTGGTAATGAAAAATGAAAAAAAAATCCAAACAACTAAAACTGATCTGACTGTCTGCAGCAAAACAGCAGCACACATTACAGCCAATTAAAATAAGGGAAAGGGGAATTGACACTCTGCATTATTTTCCATTTCCATAGTGCATTCCTAAAGTGCCTCTCTTGCTCCTCACAGTAATTCCTGATGTTGTTAAGTTATTCTTACCACACACAGAAGGTCCTTGGAACAGCTAAGTTGCGATTGGTGTAGCAATGAGTAATAATAATTTTAGTATTGGCCTGGAAAAAAAGAACAACTGAAGACACTTGACAAACATTTTTAAATCAATACTGGGAAAAAAGACTGTCTTTAAAAATTAGTTAATTTTGACTGTGTTTATTAGTGAGCTTATTCATGTAAATGAGTCTCAGTTCAAGGCTATAAAGGGACAGTTGTATTTGTGATACTCTGTTGCACATGAGCACTGCAGGAAGCCTAGCAGTTATCTGGTACAGGAAAATACTGTATTTACAAAAGGTTGAAAACATTTGGAAAATCATCCACTTATTCAGATGCCTTGAGAATTTTATTAGACATTTAATATACAAGACCTCTTATTTCATCACATCTCCAAATATTGGAAATGGAATTTACTGTCAAAAGGCCTCAAAAACAGGTAAGTAATGCACCCTCACAACATGATAATGTCAGCCTTTGCAAATTTCTGATGAGAAAAACTGAACAAGTCAACCTCAAAATAAACAGTAGAAACATATATTTGTATAAGCAGATTCCCTAATTAAAGAGATTGTTCCTTCCCTCTCCCCCTTCCTAAATGTAGAGGTCAGAATTGGCATAAGGGAAATATGTGAAAAAAATTGACATAACATTTTTTTTCTCAGTAGTCTGCCTGTTTCAATTAAATTTTCATAACATTTCCTACAGTTTTAATTTCTTACAGGAACTGGAAATCCTTCATGTTCAAGACGCAGTTGTGGATCCAAGGACTTAGCTTGCCAGAGAGCCAAATAGGAAACCTCAGCTGTCAAAAATACTTTCTGAAGGCGAGATTTTTTAGCAAAATCTTTAAATGTTTTGTGGTCACTTGCCAGATAAAACTGTAAATAAAAATATATATTAAGGACAATATTGATATAAAAGAAACAAGATATGTAATTTTAAAACATATTTTTGAACCAAAAAAACTTTTCTCTTGGATTCTGACTGATCAGTCTTCCCAGCTAAAACTATGCAGGTAAAACCCATAGGATAGATTCTACACTGTTGATAAACTCATTAAGTAGTTATTCTATATGCAGATTTGTGAATAGTAATTTTAAATTGAATTTATATTCCAAATATTTTTATCTCACCAAAATGATTGTTGAGAATGAGAACGTTTTTAAAGTTGTGGTGATTTATTTTGAGTGCATACGTATGTGTAATGCTTTATTTGCTTTTAATTTGCAGAGGGAAAAATGTTACCATTTAATAGAAATCTGCTTCCTCAGAATGATAAAACAGTGCATGACTTTATATTTTTACTATTGCTTATCTTCATAAAGTCTTCTCATCTTGGAGTTTCACAGAATATTCTGAGTTAGACCCATGAGGATCATCAAGTCCAACTCTTAAGTGAATTGTTCAAAGTGAAAAAAAACCCAAAAAAATCTCTTTGAAGAATTCTTCCATAATTCACAATCTAATTGTGATTTCTTTTTCTTTCCTTTTTTAGATTTCCTTTATTCAGTCATTCTGGCTAACAGCCCCCTTGGTCTGCACACCTGACCTCAGGCAAGTAGCATAAACTTTCTAATTAGGTATTACTTATCTTGATCTATGCATGGTTCTGAGCCTGTTCTGTAAAACTAAGATGTTGCACCAGTGTACAGCTAAATATATCTATTCTTAGAGAGGATTCAATGCACATTATCAGTATATGCTACCACTGCCATTTGCAACTTTATTGCCTTACCAGTTTGTCTGAAACCCCTCCTTTTGTCCCAAGAAGAAAGTTTTGCCCGTATCGAAGTGGTTCGCCCACTGCACTTCCATCAACACTGTTAAAATTGTAAAGGGGGAAAAAAGGTACATTCAAATCATCAGTTTTACTATTGTTTAGGTTTTTTGTCTGTTTTGATCTACAGTTAAATGTTCCTTTGTGACAACATTTTGTATTGTTTACCTTTTAAAATAGGTAAAGTAACTTAACCTAAGGCAGAGCCTTTGACTATTGACCCTGGTCTTCTGTTTCTTCTCCAACAAACAGAAACAATTAAATATATATTTGAGAGAGAGAATATGCTGGGCCTTTAGAACAGAACCATGTCCACTTCATGGAAAGCAAAAGCAATGACACATATTTCTGCTTGTAGGAGAGTGAATATTAAAACTAGTGATATTTGGACATGTTTGGTCTGCCACTGGAATAAAAACAGCTGCAGAATTTACCAAATGATAGTGAACTTGGTTCTGTCTTCACACTTTGGCTGATTTAGACGTCCTTGGAATTAATCAGAGTAATGTGCAACATAGAATCAAGCATGACTGAAGACTCTTTCTTAAATAAATTAAATTTACTCATATTCCTTTGTGTATTAGCAAACTTTGTTGCATATTTCTCAAAACAAGTTACCTAAAGCTAAAATAATAATTGAAAACAACTCAGAATAAAGTAGCAGACCTTACAATACAGAAAGCATTTCGACCTATGGGGTCCACTCTCTTGACTGCACTAAGGCCACGTGAGATCTGCAGGGGTTCCTCCGAGTACAGAGACACTTCTTCCATGTCAACAGCCAGAGTCACATCACCACACATTTCGGGGTCCCTCTCCAAATCCGAGGGTTTGTTGTCTGAGTTCATAAGCAACACGGTGTCTCCAAAGTGAACAAATCCATCAGAAGATACTGACAGCTCTACCTAAATTAGAATTTACGTAGTATTTTACAGAATTATCTGAACCTAACATCAGAAGTAGTTTAGTGTATAAATTCCGTGTGTAAATTCTTAGTGCATGCAGAACAAATATATGAGTTATGTCACTCTGTGGGGGGTCATGGGGAGGTGGATACAACCGTCTTTAAAAATTACCCTCTTGAAAATATTCTCTTGAAGTCTGGCTAATCTCTGTACTAAAAGTTGTCCTTGCTCTCTCTTACGGATAAAATCCCTCAGGAGGTCCTGTTGGCAAAGGAGAGAGGAGCAGGTATGTTATCCAGCATCCACAATCTCGCGTCTAAAGTGGATTTAGGGAGCCGGGGGGCAGCCCGGAGCGGGGGAGGCGGCGATGCCCGGGATGGCGGTACCTGATGCGCGTACTCGTCCTCCAGCCAGTTCCCGATGCGGACCCCGAGGCGGTAGGAGGCCATGGCCGGGCCGCACCGCGTCCTGCGTCGCCATAGCGACCTCGCCGCGCCGCGATTGGCCAGCCCGGGGAGGGCGGGGCCGCGATTGGCCAGCCCGGGGAGGGCGGGGTCGCGATTGGCCAGCCCAGGGAGGGCGGAGCCGCGATTGGCCAGCCCAGGGAGGGCGGGGCCGCGATTGGCTAGCCCAGGGAGGGAAGGGCGGGGCCGCGATTGGCCGGGGAGGGGCGAGCGGGGCCGCGATTGGCCAGCCCGGGGAGGGAAGGGCGGGGTTGGAGGCGGGGCCTGAGCGGCGCTGAGGGCGGAGCGGGGCCGTGCGGGAGTCGTGGAGCGTTTGAGGGGGGAAAGCAGCGTTGAAATCATCGTGTCCCAGTGTAAATCCAGCACCGCTAGCTCTACGCGAAACCGTGTCCCCAGGTCCACGCATGTTTTAAATACCTCCGGGGGTGGTGACTCCACCACGGCCCTGGGCAGCTTGTTCCAGTGCTTGACAGTCCTTTCGGTGGATCAGTTTCCAGTCTGAGCTTCACCAGAGCAACCTGAGGCTGTTTGCTCTTGTTCTGCCACTTAACATTTCGCTCTCTTCTCCCGAGCAGTAAGAACAGCTCAGGTCAGTCGAGTGCCCCTCCTCGGGCACTTGCCTTTTACACTCCATATTAGACAAAGAGGTGCATCAGTTTAACACAACAAATGAATTCACTCCATCATCACTGCACTATTGGTGAATACTGTCAATCATAGAATAGTTTGGGTTGAAAGGGACCCTTAAAACCATCTCGTTTCAGCCCTCCCCTGCCGTGGACAGGAACACCTTCAGCAGACCAGGTTGCTCCAAGCCCCATCCAACCTGGCCTTGAACATTTCTGGGCATGGAACAGCCACAGCCTCTCTGAGCAACCTGTGCTGATGTTTTACCACCCTCATTCTGAAAAACTTCTTCGTGTTTAGTGTGAGTGAATGCATCGGGTGAATGTTTTGATTGTAAATGTTTTGCTTTGTTATTATCTTTGTTTGAAATCTACATGGCAAGTTAAGCTATGTGACTATGACATGTGTTTGTTTTCCAGATAGGCTAAGGCAATGATCTTCAGAGATGGTGTACATCCTTGCACAGCACGTTTCATCCCTTTACAACTGGCATGGTTTTCTTGCAAGCTTGTCATCATAAGGTTTCAATGCTGGACAATTTACAAAGATTAAAAGAAAATGTTTTTTTGCCTGGACAGCTGGACTACATGTTACCATCAGGCAGTTTTGACAGTAATTCACGTGAAACTTGGCTCTTTTCTGTTTGTTTTTGAACCCAAAAGTTATTACTCAAACGGTTATTTAGCACATCCCAAACCTTTTAAGGACCAAATACTATCCATTTTTGTTCAAATAGCACCACTCAGTGTTCAGTTATGGTAAGTGACACTTCCCTACACCTAGCTCTGTTGCCAGCAATGCTGAAACTGTGTAATTAAAACAAGGAAAAAACTTTGTTCATCTTAGCCGAATGTCAAAAGCCAAACACCTTTTTCTTGTTTCAGAATTAAGCCACTTAAATCAATATTCAGTAATAAATAATTGTTATAAAATCATCTATTATACTTAGCCACGTGATTAAGAGCAGGTGCACTGTCTTGCTGTAGCATGTAGCTAATATATAGAATTCACAGCAAGCTTCCATAGTTTTCTAGCTTTAGGCACTGTCTGTACTTAGTTACTTAGACATTCTGATGCAGAGAGAAGTATTTGTACTAAAATGTAACTGTGTACAGAAATATCTCCAAGTATCTCTTAGCACGATTGTGCTGTGAGTATCCTTGTCACCTGGAAGGATTTCATTCTGATTACATAGTATTTCCTGTAAACAAACAAAAAGAGCTCCCTATAAAGATGTTTGAAAATTTAACATCTTCCCTGCAGGAAGGGTTACAGGCCTATTCAACTCAGCTGAGTTTCCTTTTGTGCAGATAAAATCTGTGTTTACTTCTAACAGTTGTTTGCTTTACTAAATGGTGTGAAGAAAAGCTGTGCTTGTGAAAGAATTGATCTATGTTTTGTGTGTCCAGTTATGCCAGAATACAAATTAACCAAAATTAAAGGTCTATGTGGTTTACTGAAAGCAATAATATTACCTTTTTTTTTTGGTGCTATAGCCAGCTACTTTCAGAGACTCTTCTCCAACTGTCTGGAGTTACAGATCTTTTACACTTTTTATCTTCTCTTTTTGTTTTTTAATGAAAGATAACTAGATGGTTGAGAAGACCTCAAATAGCACATGTAACTGTCTAAGCCATTAGTTTACATAAGAGGCTGGGCTGGTTAGACTTTTAATTGCCTTAAGCTTGTCAGAAATATGTGAGATAGAACATGTTTTAAATACTTTAAATTATAAATGCATTTGTATATATCAATAGTACAAATTATAGTGTGTGGTCCAATCTGGTTAAAAGGACAAGGTCTGAATGAGTGTGAACATATATTAAGTCCATGAAAGATGAATGTGATCTTTAGAGAAAGTGACAGAGAAAAAAATACTAAAAATAAGTCATCAAATCACACACATGTTGGATGGGATGAGAATGTTTTTAATACCTGCCTTTTCTGCCTGGGAGTGTGTCTAGGGGTTTTTTCCCTGTTTTCTTTTTCCTTTTGAAAATTGTGAGTATGCCAAATTTTATTAACAATACAGAATAAATAATACTGCACAGGAGTAAAACGTTCTCTGGAACAATCTGTCTCCTTTCATGTTATTATTTTACACTAGCTTTATTCTGACACATGCTATGAAGCAGTTTTCATTGCTGTTATTAGGTTTCTGGCTATTAAAGTGATTAATCTACTTGTTAATAATGTAACTACAGTTTCTTATTCTAACCTATGCCCCCAACACTCCTCTGTTCACAGAACAAAAGGAATGTAGTAGTTTATGTGATATGATTTAAGGATTGTTGTTTTGCCATTTGTGGGGATGCCTCCCATTTTGGCTGTGAATTCAGTGTGGAGTTTGCCTGTAATGCTTTTTGCTGTGAACCTGTTCACAGTACATTATTTTCTGAAATGTAGCAATCCATTAAACAGACCTTTCAGTCTTCATTTTACAAGAAAGACGAGCAGGATTCTTGTGTGCCATATTGACACTAAGTTTGCTGATACAGGTACGTGAGTGGAAATTTACCCTGTATGGGATCTGGTTGAAGACATCCAAAATGGATATTATTGTTCATTTGGTGTTTTATAACCAAAAGATTCTGCTGGAGAAGGAGGAAAAGGGGAAGGGAATAATTTGCCGTGTGTCTAAGACAACCAAATACTTGCCAGTTAGTTTAGATTGAGTTATCCACATCTCCATGGTATTTTCTACTGCTTTCTAATTTAGACTTGTATTCAGAGTGTATTCCCTTTAGAGAAATTGTATAATGAATATTTTGTCTTCAAATTGAGTTGTTCCATCATGACTGACTGTGCCAACTATTTGAAGATTTTCTCCTCTGCCTGGCTGAATTTCGTTCAGCAGATGGACTTGAAAAACCACTAGAGCTCTGTATCTCTCAGAAAAATATTGTCATTCCAGAAACAGTAATTTATGAAAAAAAAGAAATTTTAAAGTACATCTCCAATAGATAACATTGTATTTTTCAGAGATCTGTATTAGTTCTGAATAAGCTAAAATACTTTCATCAGCAATAAATAGTTTAGTGTGAGCCAAAACACCATTAACAAAGCTCTATTGCTTCTTACATTTATCTCTCCACAGGACTGTGCATTATGTATGTCTACCCTCAGGCAATTTTAAAATGCTTATTTTCCAAGCTGTGGAGTATTTCTCCAAGGTGTCTGACCAGAACAATGAGACTGGCTACGACATTGGCTAAGAAAAAATCTCAGCTCACTTCTTCTAAGAAGTGCTTGAAGAACTGTTTCACCCATTTCCAAGGTATGGAGTGAACTGCATGTGCTGAACTGCAGAGTTCTGTCATCAGCCACGGGCACTGACACAAAATCACTGTGCCTGAGGCGTGGTCCTGTTTATAATGGGTGGAAATCAGGTCACTGTCTCTCGTGGTTACTGATCTGTTTACTTTAGTTTCCATGAATACTCACGCTTGAGATTTTGAAATTTTCTTTTGTTAGCAATTTTTGTGTGTAAAAAGCAATAGCATGAGTGTCTGTAGAGAAAAAAATTATCCCTAAGCTCCATGACTTAAGCTGACTTTGACTGTGTGGGTTGTTCAGGCATAAAGTCCTGCCAGTGTGAGCATACTGCTCCTGAAACTGGAAGGCAACATTTCTGCATGACCTCTTGTGACCCAGATCATTCTGTTTGTTCCCACTTTAGGGCTATCTCTAGATAGTGCTCAGGGTTGTCTTTGCTTCCCTTTTTAGCCTTGTCTGCACCACGATTCCTGTCCTTTATTGTGAATTGCCTATTGGATCAATCATTGCCCTATGATGTCACTTTCCTCCTTTTGGATTTTACTTCCCTGGGAGGACAGTGTTAAGATAGAAACCAGTCTGTTCCCTTCATTTTCCATGGTGTAAATATATGCTCCAGTCTTGAAGCAAAGTAATGATGTACACAAATAACACTGGAGATATGGGTCAGTCTATCTTCAAACCTTTCCTAAATTTATTTGTTAGAAACTGTATCCCACTGGCCCCCATTAGAAATTTATTTGTGGTAGTTAAGGTTTAGAGATAAGAAAATTATAGAGAACAGAATACTTTACATGAGTTTGTGCTACATAAAATAAACTGTCTAGAAACAGGAACAGAAACTGATTTATGTATTTATACTGCAAAACATGAAACAGTTAAATATTTCTGGCAGAGCAGAAAGGAACGTGATGAGAATCTTTTGTCCTAAGGGGGAAAGAACTTGTGTATTGTAATTGTTTTTAACATTTTCTGCCACCATTCTGCTATTTATGGTTTTGAATTGGCTGACCCTATTCTGGCAGTGTATTTATGTCAGACATCACGGCCTACAGAAAATATTTTATATGTCTGAAGACCCTGGCAACTGTTCTAATTTGAGGCTCAGAACATTTTGGCATTTCTATGTCACAATGGGTTTGTAAATTAGCACTGCTTAGTTGGTGGCTTTTCTTTGAGCTGTGGGAGAGCAATGGTGTTGCAATGTCATGCTGAGTATGCAACAAATGGACAGAGCACAAATAATGTAATAAATAAGAAAATTGCTAAAATGGTCATTGCAATGTAGAACATACAAAGTGTATTTGCTAGTCCAAACTGAAAGGCTAGACCATTCATTCCATGAACACCTGTTCTGCAGAGAAATAACTTCTTGCTGAAATAACTTAAGTATTGGAAAGAGTCCTCCTGTATATGTACTTTTCAGTGGACTAGAATGATACAGAATAGGCCATTTTTAATCCGAGTTTTAACTGAAGCATCCTAAAAACAAACAAGTAAAATGGATTAGTGTAAAAGCAAGGGGCTGAGCTCTTTACAAAGGAGGTAGAGTATCTGGTCTGTCTGCAGGAACAGTATTTTTGTGCTGCTCCCCTGGGGTCTCTAGGATCACACTGGGGGATCTGTGCTCCCCTCTTAGGGGAGCTCCTGGAAGCAGCTCGGAATTGCACTGGCATCTCATAGGTATAGGAAACTCTTGGTTAAAGTTCAGAATAAAATGTGTTTAAAATATGTTCTTTATGTTCATTGAGGTAATCAAAGAGCAGCTTTCCCTTCTCCCTGCTTCTGGCAGCAGAAAGTATTTTCAGTAATATATCACAACTAATTATAAGATCACCAGACCATAAGCATTGCCATTATTTTAACTTTTGAGAATCCATCTTGGAGGGAGGAAGCAGATACTCAAGAAAATGAATAAAGTCATCATAATCCATACGATTTGTTCATATCTTACTCCCTAAAAATTTTTTTTTCCATCTTGATAGGAATTACTGAGGAGCAAGGAATATCAAATAAATGTCAAGGTTACTTAGCTTTTTAACTAGGGCTTTCACATGGGAAGAGAAACCCGAAATATATTTGAGCAATCTTAAGCAGTAGTAGCTGTGGCAAACAAGAAATGAAAGAAAAAAATGGTGATATAAAAACTAATGGGTTATATTCAAGAAGAGAAAAACTGATAGATTTTCTTCTTGTTGCAGGGTACACCACTGATGTAAATGGACTGATATTTGCATAAGATGATTATCAAAGAGGAAATGCATTTGCATTTATATCTCCATTTTATGTAGTCTTCTGGCATACATCAAAAATTGTTCTCTCTCTTAAAAAAATAATATGGTGATAGAGTTCTCTGTGGAGAACAATCACTAAATCCACAAAGAACTTGTTAATATCTGTTGATCCTGGCAGCAGTCTTTGGCAAAACTTAAAGCAGCAATGGTGTCTTACAGAAGACTTGCTTGATTTCCCATGATGTAACAGTATATGTAAATGATTCAGTCGAGTCAACTTTGAGATAAAAAAATTCTGAATGGAGATGGTCATACAGGGATGCAAGTCCCAAGGCTTAAGAATATAAATGTGCAATTAGTGCAACAATGCAGGCTTTTTATGTCAAGATATTAGTGAAAATGCAAAATAAGAAACATCATGAAAGTGGTTACATTAGCAAAGAAATTTCATGTGGAAATTTAGGTTCTATGACTAGGAAAACAGAGAATAAATTCAGAAAGGAGAAAGGTGAATTAACCTTGGGACACCAGCTAGATCTGAGCTGTAAGGAGAGAGGGAGAGAGAAAAGTTTGCCTCTTAGTGGCTGGATGGAGGAATAAGTGGCATTCTCCTGATTCTTTCAGATTTGGAGCATGAAGAAAGAATCAAAGCTGACCATCAGATTCTGGTTGATAAGGAATGGAATAGTGACATCATGGCAGAGAAGGAATCATAAAATCAGAATATCCTGAGTTGGAAGGGTTCCACTGGGATCGTTGAGTCCAGCTCCTGGCCCTGCACAGGACCACTCCAAAATCATACCACGTGCCCGAGGATGTTGTCCAAGTGCTTCTTGAGCTCTGTCAGGCTTGGTGCTGTGACCACGTCCCTGGGCAGGCTGTTCCAGTGCCCAACCACCCTCTGGTGGGCTGCCCGACCACCTTTTCCCTGGTATTCAACCTGAGCCTCCCCTGACTCACACTGTTCCCTCAGGTCCTGTCACTGTCACCAGGAGAACAGTGCCTGCCCCTCCTCTGCCCCTCGTGAGGAAGCTGTAGACAGCTGCATTCTAAAGGAAGCTTTACAATGAACATTATTTTTCCCTCCTCCTGCTCTCTTATATTTCATGGTCCTGCACCTCCCAAACTCTGTTTACTTTTGCTACCTCTCAAGTTGTTTTCTTCATTCATTTTGGGGTTTTCTTTTCCCAGTCCTGTAGTTCATAGAATCTATCAGAGCTGCTTGGTCCTTTGGGAATTCATAGGCGCTTCTGAGGAGACTCAACTGTTACAGATATTTTTTCTGATATTAATTCATCAGAAAGAAGGTACATTCTGAGTATCATAGATATTATGTGTTAATTATCCATTATTTTTTGTAACCACCTTTCTCTTTTCTTCTCTTGTGCTTGTTTGTTAAATCCTGAGTAAAATATACACTACAATATAATTGAAGGGCAGCACCTTGATCTGTTCTGAAAGTTATATTGAAAATCCTATGGCTTCTTACATATTTTTTATAACTGTATCTTATTTAGGTGTGCTTTTATAACACTGTTTCTGCAGAAAGCATCTTCTATTGGTTGCATCTTCCATATTGTGGTGTATGAAAGAGACTAAAAGCAACAATGATTTGTGGAAATTAGATGTGGCCTTTCCCAAACTGCAGGTACATGTCACGGTTGTCTGAAGTTTGGCTAGTTTTATTCAGAACAAGATTATATGTTTTCTTACTTTTAGTAAAAGTTTTTATATTGTACAGTCTGCATTGACTTATAGTAATGATTTTTAAATCTGTTTTTCTCCTCAGAAATGTTTGTGAAGTCTTGCCAAGGGATTAAAAAAAAAAAGAAGAGAAAGCAAACAAACTGAATAAACATGTATCTGAAAGAAGAAATGGTTGCAATTGAGAATGGCTGATTCTTCTCACTGTCTATTCCTAGGAAAAGCCAAACCAAGTCCTGCAAAACGAATTGTTAGAAATAGCCCTGGCTATTGCAAACTCATAGCCTAAGCTGATCAAAGTAATGAGCTTCAGTCTGTAAAATCACGAGGGATGATTCTATTCCCTACAGCAGGAAAATATGCTGGAAGCCTGGCAATAAGTGGTGCTTCTTAATTTTTATTGTATGACATCTTTTGTGCTGTTATGGATCCTGCACGATTCTGGTTAAATTTGGAAAGCTGGAGGACAGCTTTGCTGCTTTAATAACTTCTGCTGCTCCTGTAAGAGGTTTATATTTGTATGCCAATTTAGCATGCTACTAAGGTTCACTGTTCTCATTGTTTCACATATCCTGGGATGAACTCACTTAATTTATTCCTTTGTTAGCCTGTGTCCAGCTGGTGAACTGCTAATCCTAGCAAAGGTTATCAAATGTAACAAAAAATGGACTAGATTTTTTCCTGGAAGTACTACAGGAGATATTTGATTATGATATCCTTCTCACTGTAATGGCAGATAAATGCAACCATAATCTGCTTAAAGTGCATAGCTGTGTTTACTTCAAAGAACTGAAATTAGAAAATAATCGTCCTTATCGTTATTTCTGTGGTCCAGAATGCATCTCTACCAAACTCCAATGAGTGTTCTCTTATCTTTCATCCAGGAGAGGATAGAGCACCTGTCCTATGAGGAAGGGCTGAGAGAACTGGGAAAAGAGAAGCCTTTCAGGGTCCCCTTCCAACTCAAACCATTCTATGATTCTGTGATGTTTTCAAACTGAGATTGGGCAGCATAGAGGACCAATTCTGAATTGTCATTTGTGCATTATAACGTCAGCTCTTAGAGCTGTAAAAACTTCCAGCTCATGCTTTAGAGTTCCTCACATCTTAGACAAAACCAGGGTGATGGGTACACTGGATAGCACGATATCCCTGGAAGACATTTGAAAAGATTCACTTTACTGATGTTTGTTGGCAATTATTACAATGTTTGTTGAGACAGGCTGGTAAAATTTTCATTTTTTGCGAGGTATAATAAATTAACTTTTTTTACCATTTTCGGCACTAAGGTTATTTGCAGGCTTGGAAAGAGAAATGAACTTCTGAGAAAAAAGAGATTTTAAGGACAGTTTTCTTCAAGTAGAATTCATAATCAGTGAATTAGTTAAGACAGGCATTTCAGTGCAGTATGGATAGCTGATATCCAGAGCTATCCAGATATTTTCTGTTTAACTGGAGTAAGAT
The DNA here is from genome assembly GCA_013400855.1 of Buphagus erythrorhynchus. Lineage (NCBI taxonomy): Eukaryota > Metazoa > Chordata > Aves > Passeriformes > Sturnidae > Buphagus > Buphagus erythrorhynchus. The sequence goes on from VZTT01066906.1 coordinate 152,666, forward strand.
TGCTTATATGCTTATGACCAGTCATTAGTATAAAAAGGAAAAAAGGCAATTCAAAGCACTGAAATTAAAAACATCCTTATGGCAGTTTTTGTTGTCCAGACTCTTATCTGTAGTGTCTTCATGCTTGTCACTAGAAGCAGCTTATTGGTAGCAGATGGAATCTTTTGGTGGCCTTACCATTCTTTGTAGCAGCAAATTATTTTCGTGTATTTCTGTGTTGTCCTAATCCTCAGTCTTTGCCACAGTAGTATCCTGAATAATGTATTTGTATATTTTTTTAAAAAGTACTGAGGTGCAGTTTTTACCTCAGCTGTCTGGGCAGCAAAAGGATCCAGAGTCAGAGCAGGCACTAGAGGTGATGTTGTGTGGACATGAAGGGTAAAGACAGGAAGTTTGGAGGAGGAAATTGAAACCTGTAAATGAGATTCAAAGAGGGAATGAAAGATGATGAGTGTCAGGCAAAGCAAATGATAATTCCAGCAACCTTGTGGACACAATGGAGAACAAGGCTGGAACTTCAGGAAGGAAGAGGAGGCAGTGAGACGGAATGATTTTTCTCAATGTGGTCAAGAGCAAATAATGCCTTGGTGCTTTTTTTGTTTTTAGCAGTAGATATTCCAAAATACTCTGACCCTTGGAAATTGATTTGTTATGCCTGTTACACTGATTATTTCTAAAAATTTGCTGAAGGAAGGAATAGGAAAATGTTTTTTAGTGGCAGTCAGTCCTGCAAATAAGTGTTATGGCACCACAATGTAATTAATGCCAAATGTGTCATCATGCCTTAGTCTGAAAGGAATTTAGGATGGATGCCTGTTTTCTTAGTGAATAAAATACCATTTCACCCTAATTAGACTAATTTTTTACTGAGGACAATGGTTAAATTGTATTACCTAAATGTCTCTCTTCAATATTACTGCAGTCTTTACCAGTGACTGATCCTTTGGCCGATATAAAACTGTGCATGTGGGAGACATTTAATCTGGGGGCAGGACTACATATAGTCCAAAGAGAAACTCTAGAAAAGTACACTGTGTAAGTATAAAGTCCTGAGAATAAATTGTTTTGATGTACTGATACATTCCTATTGTGCCTAAATTACTAATGCAGACCTAACGTATGTTGGTTGACAAACTGACAATTATTCAAATCTATTTTTGTCTTTTATTCTGAGAATTACTCCAAATTGTGCTTTAATACTTTCTAGTAGAAAAGAAATAGCTAGTTTTGTTTTTGCAAACTGGGTTTATTATTTAGCAGAAAGTTTCCAGTAGAAAGATTTCTGAACCCTTACCCAACCATAGATTCAGGGAAGGACACACCAAACCCTCTCCAAAATCCTGAACTGAACTGTTTTGTAACCTTACAGCTGGAAAGATTTACACTACAAAGACACAATGGAACTGTGTCATCCTTCAGATTCCCATACACATCACTCATTCCCCTACTCATCATTTTCCCTCACATTTTATGCTGTAAAGGTGATTAATTTACACAGACAGAACAAATACCACTAAGCAGAAATCAGTGTCTGCACAGAAGCTATTTTAATGCTGTTTAGAGTAACACACACTTTTTCCTGAAATGTGTTCAAAGATCATCATTCATATGACAGAATTGTATGTTTGCTCATGTAATTTCTGTTGGCTATTTTGGATTTTGGAGAAAACAAGAGCTGCTTGAGAGCAAAGAATTGCTAAAATGATAAACATGCAACCATTTGAGCTCTTGAAAATGCCCATAAAAACTGACACGTCAGTAGTGGATTAACATTAATAATTCTGGTATACAACAGGAAGCAGGGCTTAAATCTGGGGAAAACAATAGGCAGTAAGAGCCTTTGTATCTGGGAAGGATTTCCTTGTTTTATACTTGCTTGTAAACATGGCATGAATTCTGCTGAAACATGTGGGGCAGTTTTAGTGATTTACATGTCTGAGAACTTTCCCTGGTGACAAAAATAGCAGCGATTTTATTTTTAAAACTTAAATAAAATGCTACCTAATCTGAGTGCAGGGGGCACAGAATCTTATATTTCTACCCACTGCATTCAGAGCTGTTAAACTGTAATATTCCCAATCAGATATGTAACAATGCTTCTTGTTTTCAAAGCCAGATGAATCCTACAGATGCCACACCAACCAGGTTTTATTCTCTCTTACGTCTAATGAAAATAGTGATTATTTTAAACCTAATTTCCAAATTTTCTGGGTGTGTAATCTGTCAGATTACAAAACCAGTGTCCTGAGCAAAGTTCTGATCAAAGTTCTCAAAGTTCTAATCTTAATTATCTGTTTTTCTGCTTGCCATATTTGTAAAAACAAAATTGACCTGATGTTTTAGATTTTTCAGAATTGATTTTTTGTTACCCAGTGGCACAAGCACTTCTAGCCTTTTAAACCTGCTTTGTGCTTCTAAATTAGTATCAAAAAAGTTATTTACTTATTAATGATTGAAGACATTTAATAATGCAGGATTTCTATGAATTTTTCTGGCTTAGATCCTACCACCTCATGTAGCAAGATAATATATAATATGAAGAAATAATGCTTTGCAAGAAGTGCTTGTAGTGCATTAATAATCTGAATTTCAAGGTCAGTGGTTCTTTTTGTGCCAAGATGGTTATTGTTGCTTGGCTCTGCTGGTCTCTGTGGGCCAAAAAGTGGCTTTAACAAGACAGCAAGCTAGAAAACAAAAGTATTGCTTAATGACACATACATGGTGACTGAAGACATGATGCTACTGGGAAATTAATCAATTTCTTTAGTTCTCTCATAATTAGGTTTACAGCCTTTAGGGAAGAGCTATGGTTAGGAAGATAGAGAACAAATGTTTCGGGGCAGGGGGGGGGACAGGGGGAAGCCAGCCTTGAAACTCTTTCCAAAATATGGACAAATTAAATTAGTCATTAATATGTCAACTGAATTAATATCTAAATCTAAATACCAACCAGGTTTTCTCTGCAGTCTAAATACTCATTTTAATTATTTTTTTTCTGCAAATAAGAGCTGAAGGCAATGGAGGCAGCTTCTAGACAGGCATTTTCATGCCACTGTTTCCTAGGAAGTGATAGTTTGCCTAACAGAGCCCTAAAGGTCCAAAAAAAGTCTGCTTTCATGTTATACTTTCACATGGGAGCTCAGAAAGCTCAGAAAAAAATCACATCAAATGCCAAATTTATACACCTAAAGCTGGATATAAAATAATGAGAGAAGTGGTGGATCTTTTACACAGATTCCTCATCACACAGACCAGTTTCAATGGATTTGTGCAAGCCAAAGAAAGACTGATTAGCTCAGGATGCAGCTCAGAGCAGCAGTGATTTGCCTTGTTCCAGCAGCCCAGGGTCAGCAGCCTTGCAGGCTTGCCAGACAGTATTTTCTTTTCCCAAATTAGAAGTTGTGTGTGCCAATAGTAGGTTTCCTGGTTAATTCTGAACTGTAAACTGGGGGAGAGCCAGGTGCCCTGGCCTCATCCAGAGTCAGGATAGAGCAAACTGTGAGTCCAGAGGATCTTATTGCTGTGAAATTCAGCAGGAGCTGGGAGTCCCTGGTTGCCATCCAAGGGTTATTTTGGCCAGTCATTGGTGACAGTACCCTAGAAGGCAACTCCTCTATTGCAGCATCCTCGTAGAAGAAGAAAGTTATGATTTTCAAGAATCTAGCAGATTTAAATAAAATGGAAAAACAAACCATCACTATGGGGATGTGCAATATCAAGACAGGAAAACATATGCCAGAGTTAAATGTATTTTCTCACTTTGAGACCTTATTTCAATTATGAAAAAAGCAGCAAATTGATTCTGACACTCTTCTACCATTGGATTGAAACATCAGCAAAGTTTCTTTTTCAGTTCTTGATAGCCTTTCAGTGCTCATGTGGCAGATGTTCCTCAGCCCAATCCCTGTCAAACACTCATGGTTTAGTACGTGCATAAAATGATGGCTGACAGCACTGGGGGTATGGAGTGAGTGCTCCATGTTGCACTGGTGCAGGCTGCTGCTAATATTAGAACAGAATGAAAGCTCACTTCCTGGAGGCATCAGCAAGCTTTATTTGCAAATTTTTTTCAGTTGCATCAGACATGTGGAATAAATTATCATAAACTGCTTGTGATTAAATGTAAAGTACCAGGAGGATTTGCAATAGTTAATCCCTTTATTTCTGAAGTCTGTGAAGAGCAAATTCAGCTGAAGACTGATACATAACTGGTTTTCATTAAACTAATGCTCTTATACTATAGTATTGTTTAGTTTAATTATGGAACATAATTTTAGAAATTACAAGCTTTAGAAATAAGGCAGTCAGCAATGTGTACTAGTCTATAACTGATGTTATTCTGCACGAACCACAAGTTTATACTGTGATACTTCCAAAATGACATTAGAGGAATTAAAACTTGCTCCAATATTTTGTAATAAACTATATCTTACTTTGTACCAATATATTACATGGCTATGGCCAAAAGCAGATTTTTCCCCCTAAATTCTGCTGAAAGATAATCCTCTATTTCCATATATTTTAATTTCAGCAAAGTTTTGGGAGACAGTTTTGCTTCCCATTTAACTAAAATAGATGAGATTCTGACATCTGAAAGGATTTACCTCAGCAAATGTGAGTCCATGTTAAAAAAAAAACAAAACTAAAACACCACAAACAAATCAAATTTTGTTAGCATGGAAAAAGAATTAACCTCTTGTCTGGAAAACTGTGTGAATAAAAAAGAAAGCAAGCAGAGAATAGTAAATGCACTTCGTTTCTCATTCAGTTTCTTCTCTCTTTCTCCTTCTTTTCCCTTTACATATCTCCCAAAGGAGCAGTCCCCACTGATGTTTGTGATGTAAATGCAGCTGTGTCTGGAGCTCTGGACCAGAGGTGCTATGAAGAAGGAGTTCTCCTCCTTCAGTGGCAGAACAGGGAGCTCTGGATTGCTGGTGAGTTCTGTGGGTCCAGAGAGCAGCACATCCTGTTGGCTGAGCTCTTTCTTTCCCCAGAGTCCCTGCAAAGATGCTGGGTTAAGTGGATTATCTGTGTGGCTCCAAGTGTTGAGGTAAACCTCTAAGCCTGTGGTTTCATGAGGCAAGGTGAGCTGATCTAGTAGTTTACCACTGCTGAAAGGATAATCTTATTCCTTTGCTCCCAGCTAACACACCCAGTAATTTCTCTATGTTATCTAGCTCTTGAGAGAGTCCACTATAACCTGTTCACCCTGCAGGAAAAGGGCAGGATTTTCTTGAGTTAATAAACTGAATGGATTCATGAAAATAGGTGATTAGTGCTGTGGCTTGGGCAAGTAGCAAGGATGGGACCACAGCAAAGAAGGGAGGAATGGCATAAAAGAGAATGAAAACATAATCTTACCCTTTTTTAGTTTTTTGTTTTTCTCAGATTTCTGTGAAACTACACCATGAGATACAGTCCTGATTTATCTGAGATGGTAAATAGAAGCATTTATTCAGGTAACTGGAAAATACTTCATTGTTAAAGGCAAAGCAATAGGTAGTGGAAGATATGGAGAGATGCTTTGTGTTGGTATGTGTGTTTCTTGTTTGCCCTATTTATAGCAAACATTCTTTTTAAATACATGCTGAGTTAATTAGGCAAGGTCTTTTCAACTAAATGTTATTTTTGTGTTCACATGATACCTTTGAAACACTGACTTCTGCACTGAAGGATCAGGAAACTGGAGTAGAAAAAGAGGAGACTCTGTGCACACATCCTTCTTGACAAGGGAAAGCAAAGGCATCTCTGAATTAGGGTCTGATTGGTCAGATTTCCCTGTGCATGTCTTCTCTCTCCATCTGGAAATTTGTTTGTTGGAGGAATTGGAGTTGTTTCTACATTTGTCCAGGATTTATGGATGTTCAGTAGCTTAGGCGGAGACACTGTGCATTTTGGAGATTCCAGATACATTCATGTTACATTTTCAGAACAGACACAGAGGGCATTTGCAGTAAGTCAGATGTTTTTTGGGCAGTAGCATAGAAGCCTCCTGTGGAGCTAATATGAGTAGTCTTGATAATTCCAGCATGAACCAGAAGCACTGACTTATTTTATAATAAGCATGTAGTTTTCGCTGGCTATGAAATCTTGCAAAGTATGGCAGCCTAGCCCTGCTGTAGGGAATTGTACGACTGTAACGTGCAGGAATAGAAAAGAATGGAAACAAAAGTGTAATATCAGTATGTGCAGTGACCCTGGCTGAAACACAAAACATGCCACCTTTTGTAAATAGAACTTTCCAGGGCTATCCTGAAGGCTGTGAACATCAATACAGAGAATGCAACTTTTCCTGGAGGGTAGGAGACATTTTTTTCTGATTTTCTACAATTTTTTCCCAATTGGATGTCCTCTCTGTTCAGCAGGTGCACTGCATTCTCAAGCACTGACATGCAGTTCAGTGAGTTTAGACCTGGGGAGCAATATTGTTTAAAGTTTTGGCTGCAGGGTCTCTGGTCCAAGGCACTTCAAACATCCTTCCCCCCAGGACCCACCCTGAA